>PVJD01014037.1:0-30967 GCA_004026545.1 Mormoops blainvillei | reverse complement strand
AAATGGTGATTTAAGGAGACTTAACTTGGGGTGGTGAACACACAATACAGTGTACAGATGATATGTTGTAGAATTGTGCACTTAAACCTGTATAATTTTGTTAACTAATGTCAACTTAAGCCAATAAAAAGGGGAAAATAAAGATTATTTTTTTTAAAAAAAACCTAGTATTGATATGTTTTCCAATAGGTAAATGTGTCTGAACTTTGTGGAAAACATGAGAGCTTGCAGTCATAGAAGAGACAAGAAGACATCTTTTCATGGAAAATCACAATATATAGGCAGTAAAAACTATAGCCATTTTCCAAAAGAGCAGTAATTGAAAATTACACAAGATGCTCAAAAAACCTTGATAAAAAGAAGAATATGATCAGCTAATTTGGAAGAGAAGCATAAATTATGACTCAAGCTCAAATGTCTTCTTGTTTTTATTTTAATGTAAACTGTGAGAAAAGGGAAACATAAAAGTTCAATGATTCAAGCCTTAAATGTTACTCCTATAGGGAGTTTCAATAATTTACTAGTAATATACAAAACTGAATAGCTAATGGACAATATAGAGCCAGGGACAGACATTCTAGTAAGGAAAAATATAAGGGAGCCAAATTTATGAGCCAACTTGCTCTTTAAAGGTGAATGAACTGCAGCTTTAACTGCTGTATCTCCCTAACTAGCAAAAACCCTCCCCTGATGTTAATTGTATTTGTTGTCAAAATAGGATCCTACCAGGTTTCCAGCCAGCAATGTACTGATATCAATGTCAGATGGTTATCACCCGGCCACCACATTTAGAAAAGAAATGTGATTCATTCTTCAACTGCCTCTAATCAATACCTCCAAAATTTATATTCTGTAAACATCTACACTTTGCTTCTAAACAAATAATTTCATCATAAACTAGTTTTGAGTAAAAACTACAATAAGTTTTCACAATATATTATGGAAGCTCTGGCTATTCAGTCCTAAATAATGGCTCCTTTTTCTGGACAAGTAAATTGGAATTGATTTGTTTCAGCTGCCTGTGCTAGAACACACAATGCCTGCTTACAACAAGCCTATTGACTTCTGCAAACAGTACTCCAGTCTGCTTCCTCAAGGACTCCTGGCAGGATTTTTAAATCATGCTACCTTCTCTCCTCTAACCTCAAGAATAAAGCACCCATTTAAATAGGGACTGTGCACAATGTGTCCATGAAAGGGAGTGTGAGGGAACTTCCTTTGCCATCAACTGAGCAGAGCCCAAAGTGAGGAGTGAGCCCTCAGGTGAAAGGAGACACAAAAAGGAGACTTGTACTCCCCTTTTTATTTTAATGTAAGCTGTGAGAAAAGGGAAACATACAAGTTTAATGAACTTTTCAGAGGCCTGTATTATCTCTTTGGCTGATCATAATCATCTCTCCAGAGATAATAGTTCTATCAGAATGTTTTTTCTGTATATTGTATATTCAACTGTCTCCATGATGGCACTGTCTCAAGATAGGGTAGGGTTGTGGGAGGGTCTCTCTCTCTCTTTGTGTGTGTGTGTGTGTGTGTGTGTGTGTGTGTGTGTGTGTGTGTGTGTCTTTGTCTCTGTCTCTCTCCTTACCTTGTGATTCACTGGAGCAGTTGATTTGACTTTTAATCAGTCTCCTTTTTGTCTCTCCTTTCACCTGAGGGCTCACTCCTCACGTTGGGCTCTGCTCAGGTGACGGCAAAGGAAGTTCCCTCACACTCCCTTTCTTGGACACATTGTGCACAGTACCTATTTAAATGGGTGCTTTATTCTTGAGGTTAGGGGAGAAAAGGTAGCATGATTTAATGATTTAATGATTTAGTGCTTGTAAATTTAATGATTTCCAAAGGTGTTACATACCAAGCTCACAATGCTTCTGGTGCTCCCTATTATCAGGAAGTCGGACTGTCCAGGCAGGATAGGAATCTGATTTTTACACTGATTGCACAGGAGAATGGGATTGGATTTTGACAGCCCAGAGGGTTTTTTGTAGGAGGATACATCTGGTGACATAGGCCAGCTGTAGTGACCCTCTATTATAAGCTCCAGAGATACCTTTAAATGGCTGTCCGTGGTCAGCCCACAATATCTCTGGATTTTAGAGTTTCCAAAAGAATATTTCTTTTTTACATACTGTTTTCCCCACAACTGTGTGAGGAAAGCATGACAAGGATCATTATTCTCATTTTAAATATTAAGAAAATGAGGTCCAGAGATAGAAAAAATATTTAATGAAGTTCTAACAGCTTGTAAATGGCAATCAAGAAATTTGAACCCAGATCTCATGGCTGTAAATTGAGTGCTTCCTTCTCAATATTTGTATTTTTCTTATTCATTCAGTCATTTATTCATTAATTCAACAAATACAGATCAAACACTGACTCTATGCTAGGTAATGGGAGTGCTCATGTTGTTCATAGGCTAGAATTTCTCTTCCGATCATCTCATGGTGCTACAAAGAATCTAGGGGAGGTGTGCTGCTTCTGCATATATTGATCCCAGGCTCTGTAAATTTATTCCATTAAAACCTAGCAGGCTATTTTTCACCCAAGAAGAAACATATAGTTATGATAATAACCAATGCTCTTTTCACAAAAGCCTAATAAATGTCTGGCAAGGTGCCTCTCAAATAGCACATAACAATATCCCCTCAATGGAAAATTGTCACTTCCCAGACCTTCAAACTTAAGACTTTCTGGAGACTACTGCTCCTTAGCTGTGGGGCTGCTATGAGTTTATCCAGGGACACCTATGAAGTTGATGCAAGACATCTTTCCACACCCAGAAGTGGCCTTTAGCAACCTAATACATACAACCCACATGCATATTAAGGAGCCTTCTCCCAACATTACCTCATCAACCAAAACGTTTTTGCTTTCTCTTACCACAGCTTACCTGCCTTATATCCCCATTCCCTTGAGTCTCTCTCTATGCTAAGTGGGTAGTAAAAATAATCTCTATTGATGTTACTCCTCTTGATTTAACATACTTGCTTTTTCACAGGGCCTCATGCCTTTACAGGGTAATTTGCATAGTAGACATTTCAGGCACTACAGCAAACTAATGACAGGAGAAACTTACAGATAGGGGAAGGGCTTTTAGCAGCCATGTTCAACTCACAGACAAGGAATAGAGGGCATATGTCACTTTTCTGAACAATGAAATGAAATGGGATGATTATCATCATGCTGTGCAGACACAATGTAGGTACTGAAAAGAGCAGAGGCACATTGACCACTCAGGCATGGGCCTCAAAATTCCAGAAAGTACAAAACCAACAATTACTTCTTTCTCTTAACCCTTCAACTCCTCACAGCTGTCTCACTGCAATTGACATTTATCCTCATCCAAGATTCTCTTTCATTTTCATCCATTCTATGTACTGTTGTAAGATGTAAGATTAGTTATTTTGAACACACAGTTTTCAGTGTGTTATTCCTCTGCTCAAAATCATTCACTGACTCTGTTTATTTACAGAACAAAACCCAAACTCCTGAGGCAAGCATTCAAGACCCTCCATGCAATGCCCCTACCCTAGCTACCTTCATTAGCACAGCATATTAGGCTTCTGGGTGAAATCTATATTTAAGCCAAGCTCTTATCTGTATGGTCTCCAGTTACATGTACCTTGTCAACAAAATCCAACCTGAATTGCTTGTTTCACTTCTAGTTTCTCCAAGTTCTGTGTGTGACCTTGTATTTCAGCAGTAGTTACTATTTCACAAAGATTATTGACAACCATTTGCCCCATCTTTTCAGACTTTTATGTAACCATTTAGAATATGACCTTTCAGAGCCTCTGGCAATAAAAGAAAGGGCTGGTTCTCCCACAAGGCCACAGCTGCTATCTTACTTCACAGTCTGACTTTCAGGAGTTTAATAAGAACTTCAAAATGTACTATGAGATAAACCTTACCCCAAGCCTCTTCTGAATAAGATGATATGAGGGAGGGGCAGAAAGACACAGGGGGACCTCCAGTCAGAGTCTTCCTTTTCCCAGTCTGATGATTTACTTTCTAAACTCTATAGCCACCCTGGGCCCGGCCCTCAACTCATCACAACTGTCTCACTGCAATTGACATTTATCTTCATCCAAGATTCTCTTTCATTTGATCCATTCTATGTACTGTTGTAAGATTAGTTATTTTGAACACACAACTTTCAGTGTGCTATTCTGCTGCTCAAAATCATTCATTGACTTTTTTGTTTATTTATAGGACAAAACCCAAACTCCTGAGGCCAACATTAAAGACCCTCCATGCAATGCCCCTACCTTAGCTACCCAACCCTATCTTTATCTACTTCCTCAAATGAGACTTCTGTCCTGCAAAGATCAACTTTTCAATGTCCTGAGCATATATGATACTTAACCCATCTTCAGTGCCCTTATTCCAGACTTCTCTCCTATCCACTGCATCACAGAATTTCCCCTAATTCTTTTCTCTATCCAAACCCAACGTTATTATTCAATGCACTGCTCAAAGCATACCTTTTCCTTGAAGCCTTACCCAGTAATCCCCACCCATATGATGGCAGTATTAGGAATGCTGAATATCAGATGTCTTTCCAGACCTACAGAATCAGAATCTGTATTTTAATAAGACCCTAAACATTACAGTTTAAAAAGCACTGTCTTAAACAACATTATAATTCATACCATTAAAATAAAAGAGATGAAGATACTTATGACTTCCAATTATGATGGAAAATCAAACTCTCTGTTGCTTTTTTCCTATCTACTTTTCTCCACCTATTTATTATCTTCTCTATGTATTTATTTTAGCTTGTGGAGATTCAAGGGAATCAGTAAAGTTTTCACCTTTCCAACCACCTACACCCCACAACCTGTCCTTTCCACCACTTTTGTGTCATTTGAGGACCCAAATTCCATAGTTTTTATTTAATTAGGCTTCCCTATTCTTGAATTAAAACTTCATATAATTAATTTTGTTGCCAACTAATTATGGGTACACTTGTCTATATCAGGCTCCCCTCCCCAAAAGTCATAGCAAATTGCTGACTAGACCTGTGAGCCTTGGTTTAGGGACATGGAAATAGTCAGCGACCTAGGTTAATGTACTATACAGTACCCCCTTATCCATGGTTTTGCTTTCTGCAGTTTCAGTTACCCACAGTCAACTGAGGTCGAAAATATTAAATAGAAAATCCCAGACATAAGCAATTCATAAATTTTAAATTGTGCACCATTCTGAGTAGCATGATTAAATCTCACACCATCCTGCTCCATCCTTCCCAGTACATGTCCATGTTATATCTGCTATCTGTCTGTTAGTCACTTAGCCAACTAAGTTATTAGATCAACTGTCATGATATGGTAGTTCTTATGAAATTTAGCACAAATGAAAAGACATCAGAAATGTATACAAAGCACTAATTTTCAGTATACAAAAATTTTAGTGCCCTTGGTGTCTGCTAGGGGACATGTTTAAAAAGCTTTCCGGTGCTTTGGGGAACCACTGGTTTAGTGCACTTCTAAGTCACAGTCCTCTTGGGCTGCATGATTCTTCACCAGAGTGTTATTAATCTGGCTGCCATGCAACTGCATCCTAGCATATGTCCCCTAGCAGACACCAAGGGCACTTCATGTCTTCTTTACAAAGCTGCACTAGGCATGTGTGGTGACATTAAAATTGAATTCCTTTAAGAGGGTTTTCCTCTGAGGCTTTTTACCTTCTCTGATTATCATATCCAGCAGCACATCCAGCAGCCAGTGAAAGACTTGTCCTCTCCCAGGTGAGAGGCCTGGCAGCAGGCTCAGACCTCCAGGTTAAAGAGTATCCTACGTGACCAGACTGGAACTCCCTGCATGCAAGGTCCTGACTACCAATGGTACTGTGAGAATGCTCAAGGTGGTTAACACTTCAAAGGTAGTCCATGAATTCAAAAGTAGAGAGAACAAATATCACAGTTGTCACTACACATGTGATATTCCAAAATGACTCCTTTGAAAATCCCTCCAGACAGAAGTGCTGGATTCCTCAGAAGGTGTGAAAGGCAAAGCTATAAAGTAAGTGAGGTTTGTTTCCAGGGTTCCTCAGTCTCCATGTTCTTTTCCTACACAGTCTATCCGACAGGGCCTGATACCCTCGAGCGTCCCACAATGGTAGCTGACCCATGTGTTTCCCTAGCCTGGACTTGTTTCTGACCTTCCCTTCCTTCCACCATTGCCCTATACCTACCAACTGTGGTCCTCCTCCCCCAAGGTTGTACTCTCTCTGAGTGGAATGTGGTAGCTGCTATATCAGAGAAGTGCATTTCCTTTAGAGATTCAGGAAAAGTTCAATTAGGGACCAATCTGAACTAACCTTTCCACTAAAGGTAAGTTACTTTCACTGTATCCCTGGCATCTAGCTAACCCTGGTCTCACAGAGTCCCTAACATTTACCACATACAGAGCTCTAACCCTGGTAATTTAACAGCTATCTATGGTTGGACACTAAGAAGACCAAAAAAAAAAAAAAGTTAAACATACTGGTCCCCACCAGTAGAGACACAATTCAAAGAACACAACACATCTAATTGACTATAAATAGGAAGTGTTACCAAGTTATCAACTGTAATTTCTATTCCACCAGTAAAATATGGGGGAGGTTAGAGGGGGAGAGCAATAGAGTCTCCTCTATATATAAACAAATAAAGTAAATTAGCAGAGCTTATTGCACCTAGACCTCAGAACCTCATGGTCAACAACATGAATGTGTGTTTTTTAGTGTGTTTACTGATATACCCTTGACTCTGCTCATATTGGAAAAGTAGTAACTGAGCCACAGTGCCACAGTATTCATTGAAGTAAATAGTTATGAGAAGAATAAACAATAAATGTCTGAGAGGAACAACCTCAACAAAAACAACAACAAAAAGATACAGCCAGAAACAAAGGATACACTAACTGAAATAAAGAACAATATACAGGGAAACAACAGTAGAGGGAATGAAACCAAGAATCAAATCAATGATTTTGGAACATAAGGAACCAAAAAAAAACAACCAATCAGAACAACAAGAATAAAAGAATCCAAAAAATAAAATAAAATGGGGATAGTGTAGGCAGCCACTGGGACAACTTTAAGTGATCCAGCATTCACATTATAGGGTTGCCAGAAGGAGAGGAGAAAAAACAAGAAATTGGAAATCTATTTGATAAAAATAATGAGACAAAACTTACCTAATTTGTTGAAGACAATAGACATGCAAGTCTAGGAAGCACAGAGAGGCCCAAACAAAGTGGATGCAAAAAGGCCCATGCCAAACACATTGTAATTAAAATGCTTAAGGTTGAAGATAGAGAATCTTAAAAGCAGCAAGAGAAAAGCAGTTACCTACAGGGGAGTCCCCATAAGACTGTCAGCTGATTTCTCAAAAGAAACTTTACAGGTTAGAAGGGATTAGCAAGAAATATTCAAAGTCATGAAAATCAGGAACCTGTTGCTAAGATTGCTCTACCCAGCAAAGGTAATCATTTAGAATTGAAGGGCAGATAAAGAGCTTCCCAGACAAGAAAAACCTAAAGGAGTCTATCATCACCAAATCATTATTATATGAAATGTTCAAGGAACTTATTTAAGAAAAAGAAGAAAATCAAAACTGTGAGCAACAAAATAGCAATAAATACATATCTATCAAGAGTTTAATCTAAAAATCAAACTAAGAAAACAAGAACAGAGACTGAATTATGGATAAGGAGAGCACTTTAATGGTTGCCAGATGCAAGGGGGTGTAGAGAAATGGGTGAAAATGTGAGGGAGTTAAGAAATACAAATAGGTAGTTACAGAATAGCCATGGGGATATAAAGTACAGTATAGGAAACAGAGCTGCAAAGAACTTAAACACATCACCCATGGTCATGAACAATGGCGGGGAGATTGCCTGAGGGAGTATAGGGTGCTGGGTGGAGGGGGGAAAATTGAGACAACTGTAAGAACATAATCAATAAAATATAATTTAAGAAACACACACCAAACTACACGGAGTTCCCAGAGCACACTAGAATATTTTATATTTTTGTGCTTTTTTTTAATGCTGCTCCCTTTACCTAAAGCGGTCTCTCCTGTATTTCCAACGAACACCTACCCTATATTTACAACTCATATCACATTTACCTTCCCTTTCAAGCCTTTCCTGATCCCTCATCATGACCTACTTTGTGCCCCACAACCAGTACAAGATTTTATTTCAATACTTATAGCACTTTATAGCACTTAAATGTTATATAGGTTTGTTCCCTCACTAGAATAGATGTTGTGCCACTGAAGGAATAGGACTATGCACAGAGTTCAATGTAGTTCACTCTTAGCAAAAGTCCATTAAATTAATGGATAAAAGAAAAATGATTAAGTGAATAAGAAAATAAATGGGGACTTCCAGCCAAGTTGGAGATATAGGTAGATACACTTTGCCTGTTTGCATAACCAAAAGAAGAAAAACAACAAACTTAAAAACAAAACAACCAGAACTGCCACAAAATGGAACTGTTTGGAAGTCCGACACCCAAGGAGTTAAAGAAGAATCATTCATCCAGACTGGTAGGAGGGGCAAAGACAGGCAGTCAGGGTGAAGAGGATGCCCAGCAAGGTAGCAGCTGGAGGGCCACGCGGGCAAGGTGGTGGCTGTCAGACTGGGCAGTCCCACATTTGCCTGCTGATAAACCAGGGGGAACAACTGGGAAGCAAGACAGACCACACAACCCAGGGTTCCAGTGCAGGAAAAGAAAGCCTCAAAATCTCTGGCTGTAAAAATATGTGGGAGTTGTGGTGGCAGAAGAAACTCCAAGCTTCACAGTAGAGCTCACTGGAGAAACCCACAGGGTCCTAGAAGATACACAGACACACCTACCTGGGAAATCAGCACCAGAAGGGCCCACTTCGCTTATGGGTAGTGTGGGAAGTGACTGAAAGCCAGCCAACACCCAGGCAGCTGGCATTGTTACTTCTTGGACCCCTCCCACACATACATTTCCACAATGCAGCCAAGTGGGCTGCTCCACTCGAGTGAATATCTAAGGCTCCGCCCCTTAAAACATAATGGGAGTGCTGAGACAAAGAAATATGGTCCAAATGAAAGAACATATCAAAACTCCAGAAAAAATACAACTAAGTGATGAAGAGATAGTCAACCTATCAGATGCAGAGTTCAAAACACTGGTCATCAGGATGCTCATAGAAATAGTTGAGTATGGTTGCAAAAGAGAGGAAAAAATGAAGGCTATGCAAAGTGAAGTAAAGAAAAATACACAGGGAATCAACAGTGAAGGGAAGGAAACTTGGACTCAAATCAATGATTTGGAGCAGGAGGAAGAAATAATTATTCGCCCAGAAGAGAATGAAGAAACAAGTATTCAAAAAAATGAGGAGAGACTTAGGAACCTCTGGGACAACTTTAAACATTCCAACATCGGAATCATAGGGGTGTCAGAAGGAGAAGAGGAAGAGCAAGACATTGAAAACTTATTTGAAAAAATAATGAAGGGGAACTTCCCCAATCTGGCAAAAGAAATAAATTTCCAGGAAGTCCAGGAAGCTCAGAGTCCCAAAGAAGTTGGACCCAAGGAAGCACACACCAAGGCACATCATCATTACATTACCCAAGATGAAAGATAAGGAGAGAATCTTAAAAGCAGCAAGAGAAAAGGAGACAGTTACCTACAAAGGAGTTCCCATAAGACTATTAGATGATTTCTCCAAAGAAACCTTACAACGCAAGAAGGGACTGGAAAGAAATATTCCTAGTCATGAAAGGCAAGGGCCTGTATCCAAGATTACTCTATCTGGCAAAGTTATCATTTAGAATGGAAGGGCAGATAAAGTTTTTCCCAGATAAGGTCAAGTTAAAAGAGTTCATCATCACCAAGCCCTTGTTATATGAAATATTAAAGGCACTTATCTAAGAATAAGAAGAAGATCAAAACTATGAACAGTAAAATGACAACAAACTCACAGCTATCAACAACAGAACCTAAAAACAAAAACAAGCTAAGCAAACAACTAGAACAGAAACAGAGTCACGGAAATGGAGATCACGTGGAGGGTTATCAGCAGGGAGGGGGAGGGTAGAGAATGGGGGAAAAGGTACAGGGAATAAGAAACACAAATGGTAGGTACAAAATAGCCAGAGGAAGGTTAAGAATAGTATAGGAAAGGGAGAAGCCAAAGAACTTATATGTACAACCCAGTGACATGAACTAAGGGGAGGGGAGGAATGCTGGTGGGAGAGGGGGTACAGGGTGAAGGGGAATAAAGGGGAGAAAGAAATGTGACAACTATGACAGCATAATCAATAAAATATACTTTAAAAAGGAAAAAAGAGATAAATGGATTGATGAACAAATGGTGGAAATACTAGCAATAGCAAGATAGAACGCATTACATGTTCAGAATGCACCACAGTTTACAAAGCACTTTAAACTTTCTTACTTGTCCCTGATGATATAGTGAGGCATAAAAGTAAACAAATGGCATCCCCTCATTCCTCTATATATGAGAGATTTATATGACTTTTGAAAGTCACACATCTAGTACATCAGAGTTAGGGTTAAAACTCAAGGAGCCTCAGTTCAACTAGAATTCTCTCTCCAGTAGCTAACCAAATGCTATGAGAAAGAAAATAACTAGGTAATGGGAGCTTTCTTTTTCTTTTTGAACACCACCCCCTGCCAAACTAACTTTCTTCATACACTGAATTTAGCAGCAACCTCCACCACAGCACTTTTAGACTTTTTGCCATTTGCACAAAGTTAGGTCAGTGTTCCCTGGCCTTGTCAGCATTCCCAGAGCAGAACAGTATGAGGCTCAGGGGGGACTTCAAATGTTAAAAGGCCCATTGCAAGTCTCATCAGAAAATCAAATACATAACTCTAAAAATATCCCCCATGATCTATGTATGTAGCCTTGGTGTCTGACATATTTAATTAAATCTGTCATACATCATTCTCCACAGTGTTATTGAGAGAGACATAGTAGTATCGAATTTTAATTATTCAGCTTCTATTGATTGCACCATAATCTGGTGAGAATCATTTGAAAACTGACAGTCCCCTCAGGAGACAGCCATATTATCTAATTATAAATCTCACAGTGTCATTTGATAAAAGGTTAGGATTTTTCTTCCCCACACACACAGAAAAAAACAATTTTGCTAACAAATTCCCAAGTAGAAATCAAAATAAAGCACACAGATTTTAATTTAATTTGAGATAAGTGGAGCCTAGTTTGTGGCATCATTCCCTTGCTCCATCGCAACTCCCACACTGATTCAACAGTACACTCACACCAAGTGCTTGACCAATGCCCTATACAACCTTCCCAGAGTTTATGCTGTTGGATTTCTCTACCAAGCCCTTTCCTCCCGTACCATCATAAACTACTGACATAACATCCATTCCAAAGTATCCTGTGATCTAGAATAAGGACTTTTTGCTGGTTATAATTAATGGCCATTATTTTTGCATTCTCACAGATATCACCAAAGCCTCAACACAGAGGAATAAAGAATGATGAGAAATTTCAGGTCTCTGGTCAAGGGCTGGGGATACAGTGGGAAAAGAAGTACCTCAAGGTGCAATGTTATCTACACCACCTGAGCCCCCTGAAGGACTAGTCCAAGAATAAATTGTCACTAAGCCAGTCAGTGAGTCAGTCAACAAATATTTTTGAATGCTGATTATGAGCCAGGAATTATGTTAGTCCCTGAGGGATACAGTGGTGAACAAAATATAAATGTACTCTAACAGAATTTAAATAAATGGCTACAATTAATTTATTAAATAAATAAAACATTTAATGACCCATGAAGGATAAATAAAATGTGCTTCTAGCTCAGTCTGAGAGACCAATTATTGAGCTGAGAAAAAAAAAAAGACAAGTGGGTACTATCTGGGTGAAGAGTGAGGCTTGGAGAGACAGGAATGTAGAAGCCCTCTAAGTAAAGGAATGACTATGGACAAAAGCAGCTCAAAACATGAAAGGTTTATGGTAAGGGGGAGGTGGTAACAAGAAAGGATGTTGAATATGGTTGGTACCAAGTGGATCCAGTGGTGTGGCCACTGCTAATAGATGCTTACGATGCTAGTTGCAGTAGGTATGGCTGGTAGGTATGGTTGCTGGTATGTTTTGCCAATGGATAGTGTGACAGTCATGGAGTGTGGGATTACATCTGAACAGTGGTTGTAGTCGTGCGTTGCCATGGCAGTTACTGGTATGTGTGGTAGATGTATCATGGCTCTGGTGATGAACATCACTTATAATGGTGGCCATTACTATTAATGATAACTTATGGAGGGAGGAGACTCTGTTGAGTTGCCATAGATAGAAAGAAATAGGAATCCAATTTTATATTTCCTAGATGTCTACCCAGTTTACCCAACATCATTTATTGAATAAAACATCTTTTCTCCTTTGATTTGAAATATGTACCATATTTACTATATATTAATTACCCCTATGTATCTGGTTTTGGATTATGTGTATTCTTACATTGATTTATGTGTCTATTCTTGTGCCAGTATCTTAAAAGTTTTAATTACTATACCTTTATATTGGATTCTCAAATCTGATAAAGCTATCTCTCCAATATTACTTTTTTCAGATTTTTCAATGCTATACTTGAATGCTTATTTTTCAATGTAAATTTCCAGTTCCTACAAGGTTTCTTTATTAAGAGCATATCAAAGTTATCAATTCTACACCTTTATGATGACTTGAGTATTCCAAACCAAGAATATGGTATGGGTTTACCATTTGTCAAGTCTCCAACTAGATCATTCCTAGTGTTTCAAGCTTCCTTCTAAAAGTTCTTGCATATTCCTACA
This sequence comes from Mormoops blainvillei, assembly GCA_004026545.1. Taxonomy (NCBI): domain Eukaryota; kingdom Metazoa; phylum Chordata; class Mammalia; order Chiroptera; family Mormoopidae; genus Mormoops; species Mormoops blainvillei. Next base: position 18,151 of record PVJD01014037.1, on the reverse strand, counting down.
AAACGAAAACTGACTTATAGATACAGAGAATAGACTTAGAACTGTCAGAGGGGAGGGGGGTTGGGGGACTGGGTGAAAAAGTTGAAGGGATTAAGCAGTACAAATTGGTAAGTACAGAATAGTCACAGGGATGTACATTACAGCATAGAGAATACAGTCAACAATATTGTTATAAATATGCATGTGGCCAGGTGGGTAATTGAAGCAGCAGGGGAACCACTCTGTAAAATACATGATTTTCTAACCACTTTGCTGTACATCTGAAGTTAATACAGAATAATACTGAATGTAAACTATAACTGGAAAAATATTTTTAAATATTAAAGCAGGATCTTGCATGATCCTAATAAATTTATCCCTAAGCCTTTTATCATATCGTTACATTTGAAAAAGGGATTCTTCCATTATGCTCATATATTATAAATGGTTATTTATACATAAAAAAAGTTTCTCAATTTTGTATATTTAGTTCAGAGAAGTCTTCCTGAACTATCTTATTATGTATTTTTTAAGTTGACTATCTAGTATTGTTTGGTATTCAATTATATCATAGAATCATATCAAAAAATTTGCCTTGTTCCTTCAAACCTTTATACATTTTTCACTTTTTAAATCATATTTAATTTTATTTTTTTCTAATTACAGTTTACATTCAATATTATTTTGTATTGGTTTCAGGTGTACAGCATAGTGGTTAGACAATTGTATGCTTTACAAAGTGTTCCCCCTGATATTTCCAGTACCCATTTAGCCCCATACAAAGTTACTACAATATTATTGACTATATATCTTATGCTGCAGTTTATACCCCCATGACTATTTTGTAGCTATAAATCTGCAGTTTTATAACTGGGGGGGGGGAGCTTTGGCAAACAAGCTATTCTCTCTAGCAGAGTCTCAGCTCTCCTGAAGGGAGCTGTTATGTGTGGGTGAGTATTCAGTGACATTCTGTATTGCTTTGAAAAGAAAGACATTCAGTACAGTGGTGATGTGGCCATGGGTTTTCTTATTCCTTTCTTGATGCACATCTCTTGGGTTACACTTAGAATCTAGAGATGACTCACATAGAGAAGGATGGCAGATGAGTGGCTTGTGATGCCAACCAGTGTGGATCATCTCAGCCCTGATACACGATAAAGATGGAATCAACACCTCTTTCCCCCAAGAAAAGATTGTTACTGACTAATGGTGTTTTTCTCTGGATGATAAAATTACTGATAATTTTTATACTGTATATTATCTGTCTTTTATAATTTTCTATAATGTATATATACTACTTGTATAATAAAAAAGTAGCCAAAATAAAAAAGTATACACACCTTTAACAACAGGACATTTAAGGTATATGTACAGTATTAGCTTATGATACTTATCTGATCATTACATCCATTTAGCATCTAGTAACCTACTTTAAATATAAGTAGCATTTATACTATAAACTTCTCTTTAAATACAAATATTTTCTCTGAGTAGAAAGATCCTTCATATTCAATAGACTTGAAAATACCATACCAGATTTTTAAAAATCTGCAAACTGATTAGTGTAGGTAATCATTTCCTTATGCTGTAGTAAACAATGGGAATGTAATGCTCCACAAATCTACTTTTATCCAAATTACTCTTTGATTTTCATTTTATAGATCTTTTCTAAAATAATAAATGTTGCCATTTACACAGAAAAAAAAGAAGAAACATTTTTAGATGACTAAAATTTAAGGAATTCCTTCTCAGTCAATCAACCAAACTAAAGAAGAAAACAGCAGCCTAGGACACATACAAATGAAGTACCAAGGACCAGGGTTCGTTTTTACAAAAGGTATAAGCTACACAAAGGGCACAATCACACTTGGAGGCAATTAAATATGGGAAGAAGTATAGGAAAGGAGGACCTAATGAGGGGATTAAAAGGGTCACAGAAGTGATTGTGCAGACAAGCTGGCTAACCTGTATGTATTTCTCTACCCTATTTCCACCATGAGTCAGGCAACGGCAGTGAGGGGTGGGGGATTTGCCTTCAGTCAGTGGATGTGCTTGACTCAGGAAGACACAATAGTGTCCCTAGAGGCTGGAAACTTCTGGAAGGAAGGGGGTATGGCCATGTCATGAATGCCAACTGTAAAAATATCCTGCCTGTCAACACATTCTACCTATCTTCTGCTGATACTGAAAACAGATCATAAACCCCAAGAGGCCCCTCTCAGGGAACCACATAAACAGGAGCAGTACAGATTCTAGTGGGGAATCTCATCAATAAAGATAATTTCGTATTCAAGAATCACAAAATATTTGGGCAGCAGCATACACAACGAACTGAAGGATAAGAAGGAAACAAGTAGAAATACAGATAAATACATTGCAGGGAGAAGGATATAAATCAACAAAGGCATCGGGGCAAGAAAGAAGAGGAAATATTTCAAGTACAAAGCATAGGATGCAAGAGGGAGATAAGCCCAGAAAGGAGGGCTGGAGCCAGATTGTAAGGCCTTCAGATGCCAAGTGAGGTTGTTCAGGTTTTATTCTATATGCAATGAAGATGCAGACAGTGGCATTTTATGAAGAGGAAAGTGACATGATGACAGCTGTCTCTGGAAAAGCAACTCCGATAGGCATGTAGAGTACAGAAAGAGGGAGTAGAGCCAGTTGGGGGCTCTTGAAACAGACTAGGGAAGACTAAAGCCCAAATGAAGCCAGTGGCAGTAGGAGATAAAAGAAGAGAAGAGAAGTAGACATGGTGTTGATACATCTATAATTGATCAGGTTTCAGGATTGGGGCAAATGAAGGAGACACAGGTGATGCACCACTCATTTACTTAGGGAACAAGAAAAATCTACATTTGTATTTTGCTTGCTTTACCCAAATAATGTTATTTGGAAGTGAGGAGTTTATTTTTGGACAATTTAAGATAAATGTAGGGTATACAAAAGAAAATGTCCCATAAGCTATTGGGAGTTCAAATCTAAATTCCAAGAGAGAGACCAAAATAAAACATATAGGTTTAAGAAACCTTTTGCAATAGTGGATTAGATCAGCCAACAGGGTGAATGAAGTGAGGAAGTAATGAGGAGACTAGGACAAAGGTTTCCAATTGGTAACAGTTATGTTGGAAACTGACTTATTTTCAATAAAGCACCATGTGAAGCAAAATAATTTTTGTTTTTGTTTTTGTTTGTTTTGTTTCCACTAACCAGAACAAAATAAATTGGCTAAGTGATCAAAGGAGAAACTCACTAAAAAGGAATTGGTGTAATGAGTATGTTTCCTCAACAAATAAAGATATCTTGGTTGAGAAATGTTGACATAAATAAAGTTGTACATAATGTTAGAGTTAAATCTTTATTTTTTAGTTGAGGAAATTCAAGTATAAAAAAGTGAAGTGACAAGGAGGGAAAGATGGCAGAGTTGTGAATTAAAGTCACACCGAACTCCTCCCAGGAACAATCTGGAATTACAACTATATTGTGGAGAAATCACCTGGACCACACAACTGAATAATAGTGAGAGAGAAGCCTTATAACCTCAGACAGACAAAAGAATAACAACCTGACTGGTGAGGAGTGTGGCAGAAATGCAAGAAGACTGGCTGGGCACCCTCAGGTGGCAGTGCCACAGGGATATTTAAGTGGTCCATTGGATCCCTCTGAGAAAAATGTGGTCTAAACCATAAGCAGGGATCCCCAGCCTACAGCACCAGGGCCCAAAAAGTACACAGATAACTGCCAGCTGGGAAAAATGGCAGGGCTGCTCTCTGACAGACACAGGCAGCTTGAGACGCAAAAGCCATTTAAATGGCCAATGCATAAATTTTCATCTGCAGCAACTTACCCTGGGCTCTGGCAAAGGGTGGGGGCAGAGTGGCCTAGAGACGCCTGAGGAGAGACTGGGGATGGAGGCTTTGGGGAGAGAACTCAGGAAGTAGCTGCTGGGATCCTGGTGCTGAGTCATCCTAGACAGGGCAGCAGCCATCTTGTTCAGGCAGACCATGCCCCTGAACCACGGCAGCCTGAGAGGACACAATAGCCTTGCCCCCAGGAGGGACTCTGCCCTGGCCCTGTGGTGCTGAAACCTGACTGCTGGGCTCAGAGGGACTAGATTAAAAACTGAAGGAGACAACCATGGACAGTAGATCCCAGGAAGTCTCAAACAGACTGCCTAAGGTCAGATGGCATCAACATCTGACATCACCAGAGGTCATGATCCTAATAAATAATTACTCCAGAAAAAAAAAAAAAACAGTGGTAAACACTAGAGGCTACCAAGAGGAAATCCACTGTGGTCTTCTCCATGATTTGCGGTATTTTCTTTATTACATAGCTTTTTCACATTCACTTCTTGTCTATCAAGTTCCATATGAAGTCACTACATTTTATACTATAGTTTATTTCTCTCCTTTCTTATAATAGTCTTAATCTCTTTACAGCCTTATTAATACCAGTTCATTTGCTGTTGATAGTGGGATTTGAGAGGGGAGTTATTTTTTCAGTTGTGGGTTTTTTTCCTGGGCTTTGTAGTTTTGCTCTGGCGGCCAAATAATGGGAAGACAAATAAACAACCCCCAATCAAAATGAATAGGGGAATCCTCAGAGAGACTACTACATGAAATAGAGGCAAGCAAACTATCAGATATTGAGTTAAGAACAATGGTTGTAAGGAAACTCAATGAACTCAGTGAGCTCAGTGAGAATTACAAAAAACTACAGGGAAACTATGAGGGACTTACTGAAAACTATATCAGCATGAAAAAGGACATAGAAACTATCAACAAGAACCAAGAGGAAATGAAAAATACAATTTCTGAATTGAAGAACACAGTAGAAGGAATCAAAAGCAGGCCAGACAAAGCAGAGGATCAAATCAGTGAGCTGGAGGATAATGTAGGAAAAAACTCCCAGAAGAGAAAGAACATGAAAAAAGACACAAAAAGTATGAAAACAGCTTAAGGGAAATGCAGGACAACATGAAACATAATAATATCTGCATAATAGGAATAACAGGAGGAGGAGAAGAGATGCAAGGGATAGAAAACCTGTTTGAAAAAGCAATAATGAAAAACTTCCCTAATTTGAGGAGAGAAAAAGTCACACAAGTCCAGGAAGCACAGAGGGTCCCAATGAAGACAAACACAAAGAGGTCCACCAAAAGACACATCATAATTAAAATGGCAGATATGAAAGACAAAGAGAGAATCTTAAAGGCAACAAGGGAGAAACAGATAGTAACTCACAAGGGAGCCCTGATAAGGCTAGCAGCGGACTTTCAATAGAAACACAACAAGCTGAAAGGAAATGGCAAGAAATATTCAAGTAATCAAAAGCAAAGGCCTGCAAACCAAGACTAATCCACCTAGAAAGGCTCTCAATTAATATGGAAGGTGAAAAAGGAGTTTCTCAGACAAAAAGAAGACTGAATGTATACACCTCTACCAAACCAGCATTGCAAGAGATGCTAAAGGGACTGCTTTAAGAAGATGAAGAAAAAGAGTGAGATAGGAACACAAGTACAAATGGAAAAAATGAATAAGTACCTATCAATAATAACTTTAAATATAAATGAATTAACTGCTCCAATTAAAATACATAAAGTAGCTGAATGGATAAGAAAACATGACCCTTACATATGCTGCCTAGAAGAGACCCACCTCAGAACAAAAGACCTACAATCACTGAAAGCAAAGGGTTTGAAAAATGTGTTCCAAGAAAATGGATAGGAAAAAAAAAGCCAGGGTAGCAATACTTATATCAGACAAAATAAACTTCAAAACAAAGGCCATAAAAAGAGACCCAGAAAGACACTTCATAACACTCAAAGGAAGAATCCATCAGGAAGACATAAACATTGTAAACCTATATACATCCAACATAGAAGCACCCAAATACATAAGGGAAATCCTAGAGGACTTCAAGAAAGATATAGAGAGCAACACACTTGTAGTAGGGGATTTTAACACCTCACTGTCAACAGTGGACAGATCTTCCAAACAAAATATCAATGAGGAAATTGTGGAACTGAATGACACATTAGATCAAATGGACTGAACTGATATGTATAGAACATTTCCTCCAAAAGAAGCAAAATACACATTCTTTTCAAATGCACATGGAATATTTTCAAAGATAGGCCACATGATAGGACACAAAACAAGCCTCAACAAATTCAAGAGAAATGAAATCATATCAAGCATTTTCTCAGACCACAAGGGCTTGAAACTAGAAACTGACCTCAAGGAAAAAAACTCGAAACCATTCAAACTCACGGAGACTGAACAGCATGCTATTAAACAGGGAATAGGTCAATAATGAGGTCAAGGAAGAAATCAAAACTTTCTGGAAAAAAATAAAAATGAACACACAACAGTCCCAAACCTATGGGACACAGAGAAAGCAGTCCAAAGAGGAAAGTTCATAGCAATACAGGCCTACCTAAAAAAGACAGAAACATTTCAAAAAAACAACCTAACCCTACGTCAAAAAACCTAGAGAAACAACAAAAAGCCAAGGCAATTAGACGGAAGGAAATAATCAAGATCAGAACAGAATTGAATGATATAGAGACTGAAATAACAGTTCAAAGATTCAATAAGTCCAGGAGCTAGTCTTTTGAAAAGATAAAATGTATAAGACTTTAAGTAGACTCATCAAGAAAAAAAAGGAGAAGGTGAAAATAAATAAAATCAGAAATGAAAGAAGAGAAATTATAACTGATACCACAGAAATAGAAAGGATTGTAAGAAATTACTATGAACAACTACATGCCAAGAAAATTGAAAACCTGGGTGAAATGGCAAATTTCTAGAAAAATATAATCTTCTAAAACTGAATCAAGAAGAAGTAGAAAGCCTAAACAAATTGACAACAGCTGGTGAAATTGAAGCAGTTATCAAAAAAAACTCCAGGCACACAAAAGCCCTGGACTAGATGGATTCACAGGAGAACTTTACAAAACATTTAAGGAAGAGCTAGCCCCTCTCCTTCTCAGAATACTCCAAAAAATTTCAACAGAGAAAATTCCCAAACTCTTTTTATGAGGCCAGTATTATCCTAATCCCAAAACCAGATAAAGACACAACAAGGAAAGAAAACTACAGGCCAATATCTCTGATGAACATAGGCACTACAATCTTCAACAACATCCAATAATACATTAAAAAGATCATACACCATGATTAAGTGGGATTCATCCCCAGGACGCAAGGAAGGTATAATATTCACAAATCAATGAATATAATACATCATATAAACAAAAGGAAAGACAAAAATACTATGATCATATCAATATATGCACAAAAAGAATTTGATTGGGTATAGTACCCATTTATGATAAAAACACTCAGCATGTGGAAATAAAGCGAGCATACCTCAACATAATAAAATACATATATGAAAAACCTACAGCCAACATCATACTTAACAGCAAAAGCTGAAAGTTTTCCCACTAAGATCAGGAACAAGACAAAGATGTCCACTTTCACCACTTCGGTTCAACATAGTATTGGAAGTCCTATCCACAGTGATCAGACAAGAAAAAGAAATAAAAGCATCCAAATTGGTGAGGAGGAAGTAAAACTGTCATTACTTGCAGATGATATGATTGTGTACATAGAAAATCCCATAGACTCCACCAAAAAACTATTTGACCCAATAAGTGAATTTGACAAAACTGTGGGATACAAAGTCAATATTCAGAAATTGAAGGCATTTTTCTACATCAACAATGAAATATCAGAATCAGAAATCAGGAAAAAAATCCCATTTCACTAAGCTACAACAACAAAAATAATGATAAAGTACCTAGGAATAAACCTTACCAAGGAGGTAAAAGACCTGTACTCAGAAAACTACACAACACTGAAGAAAGAAATTAAGGAAGACACAAATAAATGGAAGCATATGCCATGTTCATGGATTGGAAGAATTAACAACATTAAAATGTCCATACTACCCAAAGCAATTTAGAGATTCAATGCAATCCCAATTAAAATACCAATGACATATTTCACAGATACAGAACAAACATTTCAAATATTTATATGGAATCATAAACCACCCCAAATACCGCAGCAATTTTGAGAAAGAAGAACAAAGTAGGAAGGATCACACTACCTGACATCAAACTACATTATAAGTCCACTGTAATCAAAACAGTCTGGGACCAGCATAAGAACAGACATATAGATCAGTGGAACAGAATAGAGAGCTCAGAAATAAACCCATGTCTCTATGGTCAATTAATATGTTTTTCTTTTTTATTATTTTTATTTTTTTTTACATTTTATTGATTATGCTATTAGACTTGTCTCATTTTTTCTCCCCTTTATCCCCTCCACCGTGCACCCCATCCCATCATCCCCATGTCAACATTTTCCCTCTACCACTTTCCCCAGCCCCACCCCTCCACACCCCCCACCCTCAATCCTTCCCCAATTTGGCTTTGTCAATGGGTCCTTTATGCATGTTCCTTGATGACCCTTCCCCTCTCTTTCCCCTGTTATCTCCCTCCCTCCTCCCCTCTGGTTACTGTCTGTTTGGTTTTTATTTCAATGGTCAATTAATATTCAACAAAGTGACAGGAGCATAAAATGGAGTAAAAATAACCTCTTCAAGAAATGGTGTTGCGAGATCTGGACAGCTACATGCAAAAAAAATGAAACTCAACCACCAACTTACACCACACACAAAAATCAACTCAAGATGAACAAAAGACTTAAGTATAAGTCACAACAACATGAAAGTGCTAGAGGAGAACATAGGAAGGAAAATCTGAGATAGTCCATGCAGCAAAATTTTCACTGATATGTCCCCTGGAGAAAGGGACATAAGGAAAAGGATAAACAAATGGGACTTCATCAAAATAAGAAGCTTCTGCACAGCTAAACAAAACATCAGCAAAATGAAAAGGGAACCAACTGTATGGGAAAATATATTTGCCAGTGACACCTTGGACAAGGGTTTGATCTCCAAAATATATAAAGAAGTCACAGGACTCCACTCCAGGAAGACAACAATCCAATTAAAAAATGGGCAAAGGCCCTGAAGAGACACTTCTCCAAAGAGGACATACGCAGGGCCCAAAGACACATGAAAGGAGAACCAGAGGTGTGGAGGGAAGGACAATACCAGGGGAAAAGAAGGGAAAAGGTCATCAAGGAACATGCATAAAGGACCCATTGACAAAGCTGAAAAGGGTAAGGATTAAAGGTGGGAGGTGGGGTGGGTGGGGCTGGGAAAAGTGGTGGAAGGAAAATGTTGAAAAAAAAGAAAAAGAAAAATAGATAGGGAGGTTAAGAATAGTACAGGAAATTGAGTAGCCAAAGAACTGATATGTATAGTCCATAGAACTGATATGATAAGTTAGAGGGGGAATGATGGGATGGGGTGCAGGGTGGAGGGGATAAAGGGGAGAAAACATGGGACAACTGTAAAAGCATAATAAAATATACCAAAAATTAAAATTTTAATTTAAAAAAATAAAATAAAAAATGGATACTGATTTTTTTAAAAAAGTGAAGTGATTCCTCCAAAACCATATAGTTAGCCAGAGTTAGAGCAAGACTAGAATCCACTTCTTTTGATTTATAGTCCCGTTGTTAATATTATCCTCCCACCCCATACCACAAAATTATACTGTCCTCTACTGTGAGAGTTAACAATTAACATAGATTACTGCATTTGATCCTAAGAATTGAAACCATAATTTAAAGAGCTTGGTGAAGGTGAGTCATCAAGTAACAGGCTGACAGTTTGTCTAATATATAACTATCAGTTATCTCTACTAAAAAGGAAGCCACAACAAGGGTAGTCCAAAGCAATGGATACATTTCAAAATCCTTTGTCTTGATTTTAATGCATATTTCAAGTGAGGGAAGGTGATTTTTGGTTTGAGGTATGTTGAGTTTGAGGTCCTCATGTCACTTAGCACTGTATTTAGCATCCAAAAAATGTTCAATTAATATTTGCTATTATTTGGCAAAAATGTTGGATAGCAGAGAACACCACAGAAAGAACTCTGGAGAGCTATGGAGAGTCTTCCTTGAATATTCAGGTGAGTATCGATTAGCATACCCATGTGGGGAAACTACCCAAATCAGAAGGGAAAATACTCAGAGCTCATACAGGACAGGAAATAATACCTGTTCACAAAGAAGGAATAAAGAAAGTCATTTCATAATGATAAATAGGTCAATTTTGGAGTATATAACAGCCTTAAATAACTATGCACTTAACAACAGAGCTGCAAAATACATGAAGTAAAAACTGACAGACTTGAAAGGAGAAATAGAAAAAATCTCCATTATTATTGAAAACTGTAGTAACATCTCCCTCTCTGCAACTGATAAAACTACTAGACAAAATAACAGCAAGGATAGCAAAGGACTCAATAACATATAATTGATACAGAGAGAACACTCCAAAAATGATCAATGTGCTAAACAAGAAAGCAAAGGGAAAGTAGAGAGCAAATTAAATGGAATTAAAATGAAAATACAGCATATAAAAACTTGTAGGATATAGCTAATACAGTAGTTAGTAGTGGGTTTGTAGCATTAAAGTCATTTATTTGAGAGAAAGAGAGGGCTTCTACCTAAGAAACAAGAAAAAGAAAAGCAAATACAACCCAAAATAAGCATAACAAAGGAAATAATAAAAATCAGATTAGAAATCTATAAAATGGAAAACGGGAAAACAATAGAAAAATCCACAAAATGAAGAACTGATTCTTTGAAAAGACCAATAAAAATAATAAATTTATAGACAAGCTGACCACAAAAGAAAGAAAAGAAAAGAAAGAACTTGGGGAATGGTGGAAAAAAAGGGATGAGATTAGGAAAAGAACAAGTATGAATAACCCATGGACATGGAAAACGGTGTGGGGATTGACTGTGGGAGCCAAAGTTGGGGGGATGGTTGGCTGTGCAGAGGAGGGTAAAGGGGGATAAATTGGGACAACTTAATAGAATAAACAAGAAAATTTTTTAGAAGAAATTATCAATATAAAAAATGAGAATGGTGATATAATAGATTCTACAAATATTAAAAGGATAGTAATTAAATATTATGAATAATTTTTGCTAATGAAACTGACAAATTATTTGAAATTGACAGGTTCTTTGCAAGACAGGAACTACCAAAGCTCACTCAAAGATAAATAGATAATCTCTTTTTTAAAAAAAGATTTTATTTATTTATTTGTAGACAGGGAAGGGAGTGAGAAAGAGAGGGAGAGAAACATGTTTGTGTGGTTGCCTCTCATGCACTCCCTACTGGGGACCTGACCTGCAACCGAGGCATGTGTCCTGACTGGGAATCAACCAGCAACCCTTTGGTTTGCAGGCTGGTGCTCAATCCATTGAACCACACTAACCAGGACAGATAATTTCTTAAAGGCATTGAATTTATAATTAAAAATCTTCCTAGAAAGAAAATGTTAGGACCCGATGGTTTAACTGGGTGACTCTAACAAACACTTAAAGAAGAAATAATATCAGTTCAACACAAACACTTCTGGAAAATTGAAGTGGAAGTAAAGCTTCCCAACTAATTCTGTAACACCAGCATTCTTGTTACCAATGCACAACAAAAACATTGCAAGAAAAGAAAACTACGTACCAATATCCCTCATAAAAAGATACTCTTAAGAAAATGCAACAAGCCAAATACAGCCATATATATAAAGGATAATACATCATGACCACGTGGGGTTTATCCCGGTATTTCAAGATAGATTTAATATTTAAAAATCAATCAAAATCAGTCACCATATTAAGAGACTAAAAAAGTAAAAACATATGATCATCTCAAAAGCTGCAGAAAACACATCTGAGAAAATCCACCATCCGTTCCTGCTACAGAGTGTTAGAAAAATTGACAAATAAGGGAATTTCCTTAACCTGTTAAAGGCATCTACAAAAACCTACAGCTGAAGTTTCCCATGTAAGATCCACAATTAAACAGGGGCTACCAAAGTCAAAACCCAAAGAAGTGAGTCTGATGTTGGAGGTGTCAGATGTGTGGGTAAATGGTTCCAGAAAGAAAGGAGCTTTCAGTATTAGGTGTCATTTTCACAAATGACCCTCATGGCCTTTGGCCTTGGAATCTTAAACATAAAGAAGTAAAGCAAAACAAACTAGACAAAATTTATTTGTCCCTTTATCAAGCAAAGAAATGCCACACAGCAAAAGTTCTGGAGGGATGTTTCAGTGGCTGGGTAATTCTCCCTGAGAAATGTAGGGTCTAAACCCCAAGCTGGGCTCCCCAACCTATAGCATCAGAGCCGGGAAAGGAACCCTGATAGCACCCAGCTGTGAAAAGCAGTGAGGTTTCTGTCTGCCAGGCAGAGTTGGCTGGAGACTCAGAGAGACTGTTAAAAGGGCCAGTGCACAAAATTTCATTTGCGGCCACCTATCCTGGGTTCTGGCAGAGGGAGGGCAGAGTGGACTACAGATGCACGAGGACAGTCTGGTATTGGTGGCTCTGGGGAGAGAGCTGAAGGAATAGCTACCAGGATGCCTGTGCTTAGACATTCCCCATACTGCAGAAGCCATCTTTCTCAGGCAGAGCACTCCCCTTCAAAAGTGTCATCAACCTAGGCAATAGTTCTGCCCACAGAAATTACTCTTCTCCCCACTGTGGAGCTTAAGTTGGGCTGCTGAGTGCAGCTTGAAGCTATATCAGTGATTAAGTTTAACAACTAAGGCAGATCTCTGGGAGCTCTGAGACTTTAGCTGACCATCCCAGGCCTGGTGCTGGTAAAAGCCAGCCTTGGCACACAGCCTGGTTCTTTCTGCAAACAAACAGACCCAGAAGAGGGAGGCACACACTTTGAATTGCTAATAACTCAAAACAGATTGCCCAGGGCCAGTCACAAGCAGTATCTGACAAAGTTCTGCACCAGATTCTCTGCAGATTTGTTTAATACATAGAAACAAATACAAATAGATAGTCAAAGTGGGAAGACAAAGAAACAGGCCCCAAATGAAAGAACAAGAGAATTCTCCAGAAGAAGAACTAGGTGAAAAGGAGGCAAGCAATTTATCAGATAGTTTAAAGTAACGATATAAGGATACTCGACAGCATGAAAAAAGACACGGAAACCATAAAAAAAGGACCAGTCAGAAATAAAGAATGCAATATCTTAAATAAATGATACACTGGAAGGAATTAATAGTAGGTTAGATGAAGCAGAGGATCAAATCAGTGATTTGGAAGTCAAGGTAGAAAAACATCCAAGCAGAGCAGCAAAAAGATAATTTTTTTTGTAAAAAATGGGGAGAGTTTAAGAAACATTTTGGAGAACATGAAGCAAAACAATATCTGCATCAGAGGAATACCAAAGGAGAAGTGAGTGAGCAAGGGATCAAGAACCTATTTAAAGAAATAATGACTGAAAACTTCCCTAATCTGTAAAGGAAAAAGGCACACAACTCCAGGAATCTCAGAGAGTCCCAAACAAGTTAGACCAAAACAGACCTACACTGAGACACATAGTTAAAATGGCAAGGCTTAAAGACAAGGACAGAATCATAAAAGCCACGAAAGAACAGCAGGTAGTCTAATTGGTGTGCTCTTGTGTGTAACTATCACCTGATTTCTCAACAGAAATATTTTAGGCCAGAAGGGAGAGGCATGAAACATTCAAAGTGATGAAATACCAGGACCTATAACCAAGGCTATATTAATCAGCAAGTCTACAATATAAGATTGAACAAGTAAGGAGCTTCCTAGACAAAAAAAAAAGAAAAGAAAAAAAGCTAAAGGATTTTGTTAACACCAAACCAGTACTGCAACAAATGTTAAAGGGCTTGCTTGAAGAAAAGGAGAAGGAGGAGGAGGAGGAGGAAGAGGAAGAGGAAGTGGAAGAAGAAAGAGGAGGATGGGGAGAAAAGAAAGAGAAAAAGAAAAAAACAGAGGAAAATAGTCTAACAACAGAAGGGCACTAAATATGTATCTATCAATAATCACCTTAAATGTAAATGGCTTAAAGGCTCCAATCAAAAGACACAGGGTAGCTGAATGGATAAGAAACCAAGACCCATAAAAATGCTACCACCTAAGAGACCCACCTCAGATTGAAAGATGCAAAAAGACAGAAAGTGAAGGGATGAAAAAAGGTATTTCATGCAAATGGAAAGAAAAAAAAAGATGGGGTAGAAATATTCATATCTGACAAAATAGACTTTAAAACCATGACTATAATAAGACACAAAGAAGGACACTACATAATGATAAAGCTATCAATCCAGCAAGAGGATATAACCCTAGTAAACATTTACGTACCCAACATAGGAGCACCTAAATATGTAAAGCCAATCTTGATGAGCATAAAGGGAGAGAATGGCAGATATACAGTCATAGTTGGGGATTTTAACACCTCATTTACACCAATGGATAGATCTTCCAGACAGAATATCAACAAAGAGACAGTGACTTAAATGACACACTAGATCAAATGGATTTAATTGATATGTATGGAGCATTTCACCCCAAAGCAGCAGAATACACATACTTTTCAATTGCACATGGAACATTTTCTAGGTTAGACCACATGTTAGGACACAAAACAAGTCTCAATAAATTTAAGAAGTTTGAAATCATATCAAGCATCTTCTCTGGTCACAATGCTATAAAACTAGAAATTAATAATGAGAATACTGAAAAACATGCAAAGACATGGAAGCTAAATAACATATTACTGAACAATGAATGGGTCAACAATGAGATCAAGAAAGAAATCAAAAGTTGAGACTAATGAAAATGAACACACAACAGAACCCAAGATCTATGGGACACAGAGAAAGCAGTCCTAAGAGAGAGATTCATAGCATTACAGTCCTACTTCAAGAAGCAAGAGAAATCTCAAATAAAAATCAAACCTTACACTTCAAGGAACTAGAAACAGAACAACAAACAAAGCCCAAAGTGAGTAGAAGGAAGGGAAGGGAAAGGGAGAGACAGACAGACAGACAGACAGACAGAAGTGGGAGTGCATTACAATAGCAACAACATTTTGATGAACAAAGCCACCCAGCGCCTAGAAGATGAGATAGAATGTATGACCTGGAACATGAATGTTTTTCTCCCACAATAAGGACTGGATTTTCCCAGAGCCATTCAAATTTTTCTGCCCAATTCCCCAAGTGATCTATGACAAATGTGGGAATATAATAGTAATATAAACAACAGCACCAGCTGGCATTTATCAAATGTTCACTATAGGTCAAGCACTTTACAAAAGTTAGCTCATTTAATCCCACAATATCCTTGAGAGAAATATTATCAACCCCAATTTATAGACAGGGAAATTGAGGCTCAGAGATGTTCTGTGAAGGGTCCAAGGTCAAACAGGTTAGGGGCAGAGCACTGATTTGAACCCACATTTGATGGACTAAAGAGAAGCATTTTGTTCTATAGCCTCTCACTTCATCTACTGATCAGGCTGAGGTTAGCTATGGTTCTTATCTGTCTTCCTCCAATCCTGTCAGTGATTTTATAAATACTGACCATGCCCTTTCTCTTTTTGTTTTTAAAAAGATGCAATTTCTTCAGTCTGAAATATGAGTATGTTTTCATAAGGGTGGGTCCATCCCTTTCACCTATTTTCATTAAATATGTGGTCTTGTGGGTGTGCGTAGGTTGTGTTATGTGTGAAAGAAAGGAAATGGGGGAGGCAGAGAATATAGTGATTAAACAGGTTGTAGAAACACAGGCTTGGACACATTGCTTTGTGGCTGGATGCTACACTGCACTTCTCTTCCTGTTAGGCAAACTTTAACCTACAGAACCTAAAAGCTCCCAAGACTTGCAATACGGAAAAGTGGAGACTGAAATGGCCTGGAAGCACCTGCTGCCTGCTCCACCAGGTAGGGAGATTGGTATTAAGGGCAAAATGTGAGGCTTCGTAGAGCCCTTCTGGGTAAGAGCGCTTCCTTTGGAAGAGGGCTTGCTCCACTGAAGGGCACTGGCTCCTCCTGCAGGCTTGTTCTAGAAATGACCTGTTTTGGGCTCCGCCTGTTCTTTTCCATCTGGTATGAAAGATCCACCCCAGGCAGTCCCCTCACTTGCCCACATTTGGCCCCCTGGGGAGGCGGGAAAAGAAAGAATCCTTGAGGAAAGGGTCTGCCCCCCTTCTGCTCCTGACCAATTATTCTGAGCCTAAGCAGCAACCCTGTTGTAGGAAGGTTTGATGAACTATTCATCACATTCCTAAATAATTCATTTTCCTTTGAGAGCAAGCAGCCCACCGGAGCTTTTCTCAAGTTGACACCTTTTGAGAGATGAAAAATAAAACAAAAGCTCCCTTTCAGAGAAACCATATCACTTTATACGCTGTTTCCTGCATCTCTCTCCCAATGTTGCAGGGCTCATCTGCTCTACCCCATTCCATATAATTGGTCTTCTGTTGCTTTCTTAGTTTTTTGTTATTTAAACTCTACATTGTAGGATCCTGTTGAAGACTCTCCTAGCAGCATCATCTTCTCCCCTGTCATTATGGGCTTCCTGTGTATAACAACTCAACTACCTTTAAATTGATGATAGAAGAGCAAGAGATGGGCAGAAGTTTTTGGGTTTTGTTTTTGTTTTTGTTTTTGTTTTTGTGAGGGTGGGCAGGGGAAACTTGTTGTGTCAAATAAGATATGCCCACAGCATTTCAGGAGTTCAGGATCTCTTCTTTGTTCTGACTTTGGCTTCCCTGGCACAGCTCCACTACTTAACATTCTATAAATATCTTCTCTCCTCTTGCTTGTTTTTTAGCAAATCATCCACAGAGCTCTCCTCTGGGCCACCTAGGGCCAAACACATTGCATGACACCTCTCTTCCTCTATCCCCAGCCACCTGCACACCCCATAGACCTTTTTTATATACAGGAAGCAGGCTACAGGGGATTGTGGAGGTGGAAGATGGCAGGCTGAGACTAATTATCTTCTCTGGTATTGACCCTGCCTCCTACTATTGGCCTTACGGCTCTGGGGCTCTGAGTGCACCCTGGCAACAATAGCACCTCTCCCCACCTTCCAGACTCCAGAGGAAGCTGAGCAGAGCAGTTCTGCCCAGAAGCCCCCAAAACTCCCACCCACATGGGACCTTTCCTTAGTATTTTTCTCTTTTCTCTTGCCTATACATCTTATAGAAAACACAACAGATTCAGAGCCAAAGATTCAGAGCTAATAAAAGAATTTAAGGGGGAAATTAAAAGGACATGTGACCCTAAGGAGTTTAGCCTTCAAACTTATCCACCTTCAGCAAAATATCACACAAGAAAATAAACATAATGAGAAATTGTGCTCACATAACAAAGAGAAATCCTCATTGATCAGGGCAAAAAAGCAAGCAGTTTGGTGTATGCCTCCCTTTTAAGCAAATATAATGAAGAAATTGAAATTTCTAAAATACTTTCCTTCTAGACAAAGTTCTCTATTTTATTTCAAAATTATACCAAGGTGCTTACATTTATCAGCTATGCACCAGTTTTTTTTAAGACCAGAATTGCTTCAATAAGAAACGTTTGTTGACGTAAAAGAACATTCATAAAGCTAAAGATCTGAAAGTACTTAAAAGTATAGGGTATAATAGCCCAGGACATAAAGTGTGGCTTTGCACATGCTATTAGTAGATCTAGAAAGCTTCAAGAATACAGTCGCCTCAGTGCTAAAATTATGTTTCACTTTCCAGGTGATGATGTAATTTAATAACAGCACAGGGCAATAAGCAGAGATTTAACTAATAGAGATAGTCTCTGTGATGGTTAATTTTATATATCAACTTGACTGGGACACAGAGTGCCCAGATATTTGGTCATTATTTCTGAGTGTATCTATGAGGGTGTATTTGAATGAGATTAACATTTGAATTGGCAGACTGAGTAAAGCAGATTGCCTTCCCTAACATGGTGTGCCTCATCTAATCAGCTGAAGGCCCAAATAGAACAAAAAGTCATACCCTTTTGCTGAGAAGAGGGAATTTCTTCTGCCTGACTGCTTGAGCTAAGATATTTGTCTTTTCCTACCTTTGGGTTTGAACTGAAATATTGACTATTCCTGGGTCTTGAGTCTGCCAGCTTTGGAATAGAACTTATACCATCAGCTCTCCTGAGCCTTCAGCTAGCCAGCTACAGATCTTGGGATCTGTATTCCACAATCATGTGAGCCAGCAGTTCATAAT
>PVJD01014036.1:0-30975 GCA_004026545.1 Mormoops blainvillei | reverse complement strand
CTTTTCTTCCTCCTCCTCCTTTTTTTTTTTTCCCAAGGACAGAAGCTTTGCAAAGTCCCTTTTTAATTTTGTGAATTTCCCAATGGTACTTTCTTAATCTCCATCCTTGTATGGATAGATTACAGGATTCCACCTGGGCCTCATGAGGGACCTTTAGGGAAATGGAAGTGAGTTAATGGATACAAAAAAGCCATTATCTGATTGGTGTAGTTGGAGCCCTGCGCTGGAGCCTTCTGTGTGGCTGAAGCTCAGTTGGTGGCTCTTTGTCTTATGGGGAGCTTTGTAGAATCCTAAGAGACCTCAGACTGTAGTTCTTTCCCTTCAGTACCTGGCTTTTGGTGGTCCTCTGTGCAAAGAGACTGTTCAGGTCACCTTGTCCTATAGGCAGCTCTCTTGGGTAAAATTCCTTTTAAATGAGCTAGTTCTGATCTCTTGAGTGTCTGCTTGGCCTGTAGAGAAAATTCTTCCTTCCTCTTCTTCACCATTGGCAGAAGTGCAAATTACTCCCAAATCTGTTAGTTTTGCTACTTTTAACTGAGGTAACCATAACCTTGCTTTTGACATAATTTTAAGCACCTATTTACTTCTTAGGTAATTTCAAATTCTCAGAATACAGGTCAAGATTTCAGACGCTTTTTATAAAGTATCCGTCATGTAGCTTCAAGTTAAAGGGAGGCAGCCTGCTACTCCCCTGTGACAGGGTGAAATGATAATTCTTTCTAAGGAAATCCTTGCTAAAGCTTTATTTACCTTTCTACCTTTTTCTTGTGAACTCTCAAAGGAATGATAAGCTAAGGGCAGCAAAACTGGTTTCATAATGTTTTTACATGACCTGCATTATGTTCTGGCACTTAGTACATTTTTTCTGGGTTTGAAGCCTCAGCTGAAATTGAGGTAAGAGTCCTGTTTGAACATTAAACAAACAAACAAAAAAGATTTTATTTATTTATTTTTAGAGAGAGGGTAAAGGAGGGAGAAAGAGGGATAGAAACATCACGGTGTGGTTGCCTCTCATGTGCCCCCAACTGGGGACCTGACCAGCAACCCAGCCATGTGCCCCGACCAGGAATCAAACCGGTGACCCCTTGGTTCACAGGTTGGCACTCAATCCACTGAGCTGCAGCAGCCAGGGCTGTTTGAACATTTTTAAACTCAAATTTTGTTGAAGAAATATGTTTTTCAGGTGGTAAAGAATAACATGAAGTAGAGTAAATGTGAGACATCTGTCTTCAAAGTTTTTAAGTATTGAAAAGACAATATTAATGTGTTTTGACTAATTCCCTATACATTTTTAATTATCTAAACACAAATGAAAAGGTCAAGTTTTTCCATATATGTACTTTCTAAGTAAGTATCTTTTACCAATAGCAAATACCACATTAAAGGTGACACTGAGTTGTTAGTGGGATAAGGAACATTATTAAAGTTTTCCTTGGAAACACTTTATGAAACTGTGATATTAAGACAATCTGCTGGATTGAAACATGGACAAAATTATTCCTCATTATGTTAAAAGAGACAAAATTGCTCTTCTTAAAAGAACTCTGCTGGGTGCCATTATGGATATGTAGTAAGTACCACCTCATGACATGATTTTATACATGTAAATGTATGTTTGAACTATTCTGGTTCCCAGATATTTTGATTTTTCTTATTCTATTGGTCAACAAAAGAGAAACCCAAGACTTGAAAAGAGGTTTGAGCTATTTCCTCAATACCTTAAAGTTCCAGAAGCAAAGACATAGCCTTGTCCTAGAAATATGGCATAAATCTAGAATTGGTTTTACTTTTAGTCTCTGATTTCTAGTATATGGATATAATGGGTCCCAATTTAAAGAACCTTTTGTGGACCAGAAACCAACAAAAGCTAAAAAGATGACAATATTAGTTAATTTCAAAGCAGTAGTTATTTAAAAACCTTCACAAGTTGAATGTTTCATAGTTCAGGCCAGATAAACATGCCAAGAATTAACCACCATCCAAAAACTCTTGTCAGAACTGAATTGTTTCTCCTTTTGGTAATAGGCCTGGGAAATAAATACAGAAATTTAAAGAAACCATGCTAGATAAGAAGGAATGTAATACTTGAACAAAAATAATATAAATAATGTAAAAAATAAATTTTAGATAAAAAAACATGATTTCTTTTTCCTGCCTGTGGGTGGCCTTTCAAGCAAGCATAGTGCAGTATTATAGTTTGTAGCCTTTTATTTGAACCATAGTATCTTTAATCACAAAGATCAAAAGTATGTTGAATAAGTGATAGTCATGGCCCTGGACAGTGTGGCTCATTTGGTTGGAGCATCACCTGGTAAATGAAAGGCTGTGGGTTACATTCCCTGTCGGGGCACATGCCTGGGTTGCAACTTTAACCTCAGTCCTGGCGCCTATGATCCCCAGTCCAGGTGAGCATGGGAGGCAACCAATCAATGTTTCTCTCTCTCCCTCCTTTCCCCCTTTCTCTCCCCCTTCCTCTCTCTCTCTAAAAATCAGTGAAAAAAATTCTTCGAGTGAGAATAAAAAAAAGTAATAGTCACGTACCCTGAAGGATCAGGTGTGTTGATAGAATATCTGATTGTGGAATCAGTAACTTATTTGTAAAGGACAAAAAACCCACAAAAGTTTATCATGTCAAAAATACCAAAGTTTAAAAACTTGGGCAAAAATATTTGGTTATATAAGAGAGATTAGTCTAACACATAACCTTATTAAAAAACTGGGCAAAGGACTTGAATAGACATTTCTCCAAAGAGGACATATAAATGCCAATGAGCACATGAAAAGATTGGCTCAGCATTACTATTCATTGGGGAAATGCAAATCAAAACCACAATAAGATATCACTTTATACCCGTTAGGGTGGCGATTAGAAGTGTTGATGAAGATGTGGATAAATTGGAACCCTTATGCACTATTGGTGAGTATGTGAAATGGTATAAGTCACAGTGGAGGTTCCTCCAAAAAATTAAAGAAAGGATTACTATATGACCCAGCAATTCCTCCTGAGTATATATTCAAAAGAATTGAAAGCAAGAACTTGAACAGATATTTGCACATATATCTTTATAGTGGCATTATTCAAAATGGTCAAAAGTTGGAAGCAACCCTCTGTTTATTAATGGGTAAATGGATAAATAAAATGTAGTATATACATATAAGGGGATATTATTAATCTTATAAAGGAAGGAAATTAAAAAAATATTTTATTTATTTATTTTTTTAGAGAGAGGGGAAGGGAGGGAGAAAGAGAGGGAGAGAAATGTCAACGTGTGGTTGCTTCTCACACATCCCCCAACTAGGGACCTGGCCTGCAATCCAGGCATGTGCCCTGACTAGGAATCGAACTTGTGACCCTTTGGTTCACAGGCCGGAACTCAGTCCACTGAGATACACCAGCCAGGGCAGAGAGGGAATTTTGATACATGCTACAATATGGATAAACTTTGAAGACATTGTGCTAAGTTAGTCACAAAAGGACAAGTAGTGTATGATTTTACTTTTATGAGGTCCCATGAGTAGTCAAATTTATAGGGACAGAAAATAGAATAATGGTTGTCAGGGGCTGGTGGGAGAGGAGAATGAGGAGTTACTGTTTAATTAATGGATAGAGTTTCAGTCTTGGAGATGGATGGTGGTCATTGTTGCACTACAACATACATGACACTGCACTGTATACTTGAAACTGGTTAAGTTGGTAAATTTTATGTTAATGTATACTTTATCAAAATGAAAAAATAAAAGTAACTGAAGAAAAAAATTTGAAAAGTGAAAAAACCTCATTTAAACTACAAGGCTTACTATGTAAGAGCATACCATAGCAGTAGCATAGTTACCACTATGATAAAATGTTGTTTTACTATGTCTTGGATAGTGATCTATAAGTACAAATATTTGTTGACTAGGCATTTAATGTATAAAATGCTCCTTTGTTCAAGAATAAATTCATTTTGGGGCAGGTCAAGATGGCGGAGGAGTGAATGGAAGTCACACTGACCTCCTCCCAGGACCAATCTGGAATTACAGCTAAATTGTGGAGAAATCACCCGGAACAAACAACTGAACAATAGAGAGAGAAAAGCCTTATAACCTCAGACAGACAGAAGAATAAGTTCAGTACAACCTGACTGGTAAGGAGTGATAACCCAATTAAAAAATGGGCAAAGGACCTGAACAAACACTTCTCCAAGGAGGATATACTAGAGACACATGAAAGGATGTTCAGCATCACCTGCCATCAGAGAGATGCAAATTAAAGCCACAGTGAGATACCACTTCACACCAGTCAGAATGGCCATTATAAACAAATCAACAAACAACAAGTGCTGGCGAGGATGCGGAGAACAGGGAACCCTAGTGCACTGTTGGTGGGAATGCAGACTGGTGCAGCCACCGTGGAAAACAGTATGGAATTTCCTCAAAAAACTAAAAATGGAACTGCCTTTTGACTCAGTAGTTCCACTGCCGGGATTATACCCTAAGAATCCTGAAACACCAATTGAAAAGAACCTATGCACCCCAATGTTCATGGCAGAACAATTTATAATAGCTAGGTGTTGGGAGCAACCTAAGTGCCCATCAGTAAATGAGTCGATCAGAAATCTCTGGTACATTTACACAATGGAATACTACGCAGCAGAAAGAAAGAAGTTACTCCTACCCTTCACAACAGTTTGGATGGAACTGGAGAGCATTATGCTAAGTGAAATAAGTCAGGTGGTGAAAGACAAATATCATATGATTTCACCTATAAGTGGAATCCAATCAGCAACACAAATGAGTGAGTGAAATAGAATAAGAGACATGGAAATAAAGAACAAACTGATGATGTCTAGAGGGGAGGGTGGAGGAGGATAATGTGGGGAAGAAGGGCATTTGTCAAATCAAGGAAGTTGTTTAAAGGACCCATGAGCAAAGACAACAAAGGAGGGGATTGAATGTGAAGGTGGGGAAGAGTAGGGCAGAGAAGAGTTAACGAGAGAAAAATTGGGACAACTGTCACTGAACAACAATTTTTTAAAAATGAAGACAAATGTAAAAATAAATAATTAAAATCTTTTTTAAAAAATAAGAAAAAACTGGGAATTCAACACAGGTCCTTTGACTACTGAGTCTTTGCTCTTCGTTATACAATGTCATAAAAAAATTACGAATATGACTAATATTATACCTAATGTAAAATTTACACATCAGTTTCTGAAATATTTAATGACTTAATGTCTTTAATAGACATTGAATCATTTACAGTTTTGATGGAACTTCTATGAATTACATCTCAGGCTCACTAGCAACCTAGAAGGTAGGGAGGGTAGATTTATTCCCATTTTAGAGATGAGGAAATTTAAGCTCAAACCAGTATACTAATCCACAGTCACATGGTAGCATAATACTCATGAACCTTTGTTGAGAGCTTTTAGTTATGATGCATATTTGTAACTGATAAGCAATTACTACTGATATAAGATGCATAAATGTAAATTATGTCAGTTATGTATCATTTCCTGAGATAATATGATAAATGCTTAGCTTAGTACCTAACACATAATAAACATTCAGTAAATTAGATATTATGTTATATAGCCAAATCACATGTAAATTTTTTCTTGATTCCATTTCTTATTACATCTGTAATCATTTTAATTGTGGAAAATTGTTTTCATTCTTGGGAATGTGTGCACAGGACTCAGATACTTGACTTTTACATCATAATGCATTTTCTATCTCAAGTCTCCTCAAGGTCTAGACCCAAAAGGGAATAAAATACTTTTTTTCTCTCCATCCTGTGGCCATAACTGCCAACTGCTATAGATCTGGGACCTGTAAACTTCTGTCAGGAGCCAGATAGTAAATATTTTAGGCTTTGTGAGTTCTGAAAGTCTCTGTTGCAACTACTCAATTATACTGTTGAAATGCAAAAGTAGCCATAGATAATATGTAAATATATGGGCATGACTGTACTCCAGTAAAACTTTATTTTCAAAAGAAAACATCTGGTCAAATTTGGCCCACATGCCGTTCAAGGTCCCTACTCTAAATAACTAAATTGAGGAACTGCAAGGAATCCAATATAATGCTGGAAATGCATTGGGAGAGGCATGAAAAGTAACTATTTTAACATTTGCCTTGGCATACCTGTATTTCACAATCCAAGATCTCCTCTTTGCCTTTTCCCTTTTTCCCCTCCCTATCTTCAACTGAGAAGTGTTTGGGTCACATAGTCCATGATTCTATGCCTTTCAATTTGCTTTGGTTGTTTTCAATACTGCATGACTCAATATAATAAAAAAGATAGACCAAATAACTTATGTCCACTAAGCCCCATAGCCTCCAGATGCAATAAATAGTTCAAGTGCAAATGACAGACCAGATCTGAAATGCTGGAGAGATTAGAGGGCAGAAGCATACAGTATTCTATCCAAAGAAGCAAAAGACCAATAGAAACACTGAGAAAAAGACCCACGACTTTGTTGCTGATAATTGATCCTGTATACCTTCAACTAAATATTGACAGGTGAAAGATCAAAACAGGAGTTATTTTTGTGGACATGAACATGTACATCCTAGTGGAATCATTGTATCCATAGGCTGGTTTAGAAACAGAACTGAGGGTGTGTAGAAGGTAAGGGCTGCAGGTATTATGGGTAAAGAAGAACAGAAGATTCAAAATATAAAGACGTTAACAGAATAAATTGGGTATATCTCAGTTGAAAGCATGTCCCTCACTCCCCTTTTGGCTTTCCTTGGAGAGCTGCAAGAAACATGACTGAAATGTCTAGCTGGAGTGGGAGAAATGTGCCCTCCTAGAAATATTTGGGACCAGAAAATTTTATTTGTCACATGGAATATTTTAAGTAATTATAATATCTTTATTTTGAAGTAAAATCAGCAATTCTTATAGAACTGTCATGATTATAACTATTTATTCTAACAGGCAGTTCACTTCAGAAATAAATGAATAAATATGCCCCTTGGTCCTTTGAATATTTCCTATATACTATGTTAGGAATGATAAAATATTCTCAACAGAATGATAAAAATAAAATCTAAAGATATAAAATTACTATACAGAATAGAATTTTGACCAAAAATATAGAATATTGGTTAATATTTAGTACTAAACTGGAATAGAGTGAAGAAATAACATGGAATCACTAGTCACATGCTAAATTACTACCATCAAGTAGGTTGAGGCACAAGAAAAAGATTCTATTCCTGCTTTCACTATGTTGGTAATTTAAGCTTTTGAATTTCCTAATCTTGTATGAATGCCTGGATATAGAGCAAACCTGCAGATAACCCTTATTATCCCTTAAAGAACTAAGGAAAAAATATTCACATATCCAGACTACCTGACCACCATTATGGAGATCACTGGTAATCTAGAGGATTACCATATTGGACCAATCAAGAGGCTATGAATGCAGGACAGATTCTTCACAAAAATGTACTTTTTACTATAAGAATCCTTAACTTTTCTTTCTTCTTTGAAACACTTCTGAGTTTTTGCCTACCTAATATCCAT
Organism: Mormoops blainvillei; assembly: GCA_004026545.1. Classification (NCBI taxonomy): domain Eukaryota; kingdom Metazoa; phylum Chordata; class Mammalia; order Chiroptera; family Mormoopidae; genus Mormoops; species Mormoops blainvillei. Next base: position 23,456 of record PVJD01014036.1, on the reverse strand, counting down.
TTGTAAACCCTAAGACTCTTAAATAAATATTCCTAATTTATTTCTTGCGAAAGCTTCCAGAATCTTTTTGAGTTTGTTCAGCAAAGCAAATAAAACTGTATGCTATTATTTGTACATGAATTTTATCAAGTTAAAAAGTAAAACCCTTTAAGTAATTCATTCTTTTTTGTATATTTTATTGATTATGCTATTATAGTTGTCTCATTTTTTTCTCCCCTTTACTCCCTCTGCACCGCACCCCATCCCACCATCCCTGTGTCAACATTGCCCACGACCACTTTCCCCAGCCCCACGCATCCGCACCTCCCACCCACCATCCCTCCCTGATTTGGCTTTGTCCATGGGTCCTTTATGCATGTTCCTTGATGACCCTTGCCCGCCTTTTCCGCTGTTATTCTCCTCTCTCTTCCCGTGTGGTTACTGTCATTTTGTTTTTTACTTCAGTGTTGCTGGTTATATTTTGCTTGCTTGTTTATTTGTTGATTAGGTTCTCTTATCGATGAGATCATGTGGTATCTTTCACCACCTGGCTTATTTCATTTAGCATGATGCTCTCCAGTTCAATCCATTATGTTACAAAGGGTAGGAGCTCTTTCTTTCTTTCTGCTGCATAGCATTCAATTGTGTAAATGTACTATAGTTTTTTGATCCAATCATTTACTGTTCGGCACCTAGGTTGCTCCTAATTCTAGGCTTTTGTAAATTATGCTGCTATGAACATTGGGGTACGTAGGTTCTTTTCAATTGGTGTTTCAGAATTCTTAGGGTATAATCCCAGCAGTGGAATTCCTGGGTCAAAAGGCAGTTCCATTTTTAGTTTTTTGAGGAAATTCCATACTGTTTTCCACAGTGGCTCCACCAATCTGCATTCCCCCCCAACAGTGTACTAGGGTTCCCTTTTCTCCACATTCTCACCAGCACTTGTTGTTTGTTGATTTGTTTATGATGGCCATTCTGGCTGGTGTGAAGTGGTATCTCATTGTGGTTTTAATTTGCATCTCTCTGATGGCTAGTTATGCTGAGCATCCTTTCATATGTCTCTAGGCCCTCTGTGTGTCCTCCTTGGAGATGTGTGTGTTAAGATCCTACGCCCATTTTTAAGTTTGGTTGTTTGTCTTCCTGATGTGGAGTTGTGTGAGTTACTTACATATTTTGGAGATCAAATGATTGTCCAAGGTATCGTTAGCAAATATATTTTCCCATACAGTTGATTCCCTTTTCATTTTGCTGATGTTTCCTTTAGCCGTGCAGAAAATTCTTATTTTGATGAAGTCCCATTTGCTTTTCCTTGCTGTCCCTCGCTGTAGAGGACATAGTGGTGAAAATATTGCTGCATGGAATATCTGAGATTTTCCTACCTATGTTCTCCTCTAGGACTTTTATGGTGTCACGACTTATATTTAAGTCTTTTATCGATCTTGAGTTTATTTTTCTGTAAGGTGTAGTAAGTTGGTGGTCGAATTTTATTTTTTGCATGTAACTACCCACGTCTTCCCAAATCATTTGTTGAAGAGGTTAGTTTTACTCCATTTTATGCTTCTGCCCTCTTTCTGGAATATTAATTGACCATAGAGACATGGGTTTATTTCTGTTCTCTATTCTGTTCCATTGAGATCTGTGTCTGTTCTTATACCAGTACTAGACTGTTTTTTATTATAGTGGCCTTATAATATAGTTTTCTGTCAAGTATTGTAATCCCTCCTGCTTTGTTCTTCTTTCTCAAAATTGCTGCAGCTATTTGGGGTCGTTTATGATTCCATATAAGTTTTTGAAATGTTTGTTATATATCTGTGAGATATGTTATTGGTATTTTAATAGAGATCGTGTTGAATCTAGAAATTGCTTTGGGTAATATGGACATTCTGATGTTATAATTCTTCCAATCCATGAACATGGAATATGCTTCTATTTATTTGTGTCTTCATAATTTCTTTCTTCAGTGTTGTGTAGTTTTCTGAGTACAGGTCTTTAACCTCCTTGGTTGAGTTTATTCGTAGGTACTTTATTTTTCTTTTTGCTATAGTAAGTGGGATTTTCCTGTGATTTCTGCTTCTGATAGTTCATTGTTGGTGTACAAAAATGCCTTTGATTTCTGAATATTGACTTTGTATCCTGCTGCTTTGCCAAATTCATTTATTAGATCACGTAGTTTTTTGGTGGAGTCTAGAGGGTTTTCTCTGTATACTATCATGTCATCTGCAAACAATGACAGTTTGACTTCCTTCTTTCCAATTGGATGCCCTTTATTTCTCTTTCTTGTCTGATGGCTGTGGCAAGGACTTCTAATATTCTGTTGAATAGAAGTGGTGAGAGAGGACATTCTTGTCTTGTTCCTGATCTTAGTGGGAAAGCTTTTAGTTTTTGCCCATGCAGTATAATGTATGTAGGTTTCTCATATATAACCTTTATTATGTTGAGGCATGCCCCTTTTATTCCTATTTTGCTGAGTGTTTTTACCATAAATGGTTGTTATACCTTATCAAATGCATTCTCCCCATTTATTGATATCATAATGTGATTTTTGTCTTTCCTTTTGTTTTTGTGATGTATTATGTTTATTGATTTGCGAATATTGTACCATCCTTGCATCCCCTTGGGGAATCCCACTTGATCATGGTGGATGATCTTTTGAATGTATTGCTGGATGTAGTTTGCCAGTATTTTGTTGAGGATTTTAGTGTCTGTGTTCATTGGTGATATTGGCCTGTAGTTTTCTTTCTTTGTTGTGTCTTTATCTGGTTTTGGGATTAGAATGATGCTGGCCTCATAAAAAGAGTTTGGGAGTCTTCCATTGTCTTGAATTTTTTGGAATAGTCTGAGAAGGACAGTGGTTAGCTCTTCCTTAATCGTTTTGTAAAATTCTCCTGTGAAACCATCTGGTCCAGGGTTTTTGTGTGCCAGTAGTTTTATGATTACTGCTTCAATTTCACCAACTGTTACTGGCCTGTTCAGGCTTTCTTCTTCTTCATTTAGTTTTGGAAGGTTATATTTCTCTAGAAATTTGTCCATTTCACCCAGGTTTTCAAATTTCTTGGCATATAGTTTTTCATAGTAATTTCTTATAATCCCTTGTATTTCTGTGTTATCAGTTGTAAGTTCTCCTCTTTCATTTCTACTTTTATTTATTAGCATCCTCTCCCCTTTTTCTTGATGAGTCTGCTTAAAGGCTTGTCGATTTTGTTTATCATTTCAAAGAACCAGTTCCTGGATTTATTGATCCTATGAACTATATTTTTAGTCTCTATGTCATTCGGTCTGCTCCTATCTTGATTATTTCCTTCCTTCTGCTGGCTCTGGGCTTTGTTGTTGTTTCTCCAGTTCTTGTAGATGTAGGGTAAGGTTGTTTATTTGAAATGTTTCTGGCTTTTTTAGGTAGGCCTGCATTGCTACGAACTTTCCTCTCAGGATTGCCTTCACTGTGACCCATAGGTTTTGGACTGTTGTGTATTCATTTTCCTTTGTTTCTAGAAACTTTTTGATTTCTTTCTTGATCTCATTATTGACCCATTCATTGTTTAATAGCATGCTATTCAGCATTCATGAGTTTGAATGTTTTTAGTTTTTTCCTTGAGGTTGGTTTCTAGTTTTAAGCCTTTGTGGTCTGAGAAAATGCTTGATTTCAGTTTTCTTAAATTTGTCGAGGCTTGTTTTGTGTCCTATCACATGGTCTTTCTTTGAAAATATTCCATGTGCATTTGAAAAGAATATGTATTTCGCTTCTTTGGGATGAAAGTTTCTATGTATATCGGTTGGGTCCATTTGATCTAATGTGTCATTCAGTTCCACAATATCCTTGCTGATATTTTGTTTGGATAATCTATCCATTGTTGACATTGGTGTATTAAAATCCCCTACTATAAATGTGTTGCTTTCTATTTCTTAGTGGGGATCTTCCAAGATTTTCCTCATGTATTTGTTTGCTCCTGTGTTGGATGCATATAGTTTTACAATGTTTATGTCTTCTGGATGGATTCTTCCTTTGAGTATTATGAAGTGTCCTTCTGTGTCTCTTTTTATGGCTTTTGTTTTGAAGTCTATTTTGTCTGATATAAGTACTGCTACCCTGGGTCTTTTTCCTGTCCATTTGCTTGGAATATTTTTTTCCAACCCTTTCAGTCTGTGTAGGTCTTTTGTTCTGAGGTGGGTCTCTTGTAGGAAGAATTTGTTTGCATCCTGTTTTCCCATCCCTTCAGGTACTCTATGTCTTTTAATGGGAGCATTTAATCCATTTACATTTAAAGTTATTATTGATAGGGACTTACTCATTTTTTCCCTTTGTACTCGTACTCCTGTCTCTCACTCTTTTTCTTCATCTTCTTAAAGAAATCCCTTTAGCATACCTTGCAACGTTGGTTTGGTAGAGGTGTATTCTTTTAGCCTTCTTCTGTCTGGGAAACTCCTTATTTTGCCTTCCATTTTAATTGAGAGCTTTGTGGGGTAGAGTAGTCTTGGTTGCAGGCCTTTGCTTTTCATTACTTGGAATAAATATTTCTTGCCATCTCCTTCTGGCTTGTAGTGTTTCTGTGGAGAAGTCAGTTGCTAGCTGTTTTGGGGCTCCCTTGTATGTTACTTCCTTTTTCTCCCTTGCTGCCTTTAAGATTCTATCTTTGTCTTTGATACCTGCCATTTTAATTATGCTGTGTCTTAGAGTGGGCCTCTTAGAGCTCCTCTTGATTGGGACCCTCTGTACCTCCTAGACTTGTGTGACTTTTTCCTTGGATTTGGGAAGTTTTCCATGGTTATTTTTCAAACAGGTTTTCTATCCCTTATTCCTCTTCTTCTCCTTCTGATATTCCTATTATACAGATATTATTATGGTTCATGTTGTCCTGCATTTCCCTTAACCCCTCTTCATTGTTTTTGAGCGTTTTTTCATTTTCTTGCTCTTTCTGGGTTTTTTTTTTCTACCATGTCCTCTGGCTCGCCGATTCGATCCTCTGCTTCCTCTAGCCTCCTTTTGATTCCTTCTACTGTGTTTTTCAATTCAGAAATTGTATTCTTCATTTCCTGTTGGTTTCTTTTGATAGTTTCTATGTCCTTTTTCATGTTGATGCAGTTTGCAGTAAATTCCTCGTAATTTCTCTGTTGTTTTTTTGTAATTCTCACTGAGCTCATGGAGTTCATTAAGCCATTGTTTTGAACTCAATGTCTGATAGTTTACTGACCTCTATTTCATTTAGTAGTCTTTCTGGGATTCTTCCTTTCCTTTTGATTGGGGGTTGTTTTTTTGCCTTCCCATTATTGGACTGCCAGAGCAAAACCACAAAGCCCAGGAAACAAACCCATGGCTGCAAAAATAACTCTCCCGTTGGCATTCCCGCTATCAACAACAAATGACCAGTATTACGAAGGCTATAAAGAGATTAAGACTATTTTAAGAAAGGAGAGAAATAAACTATATTATAAAATCTAGTGACTTAATATGCACCAACTTGATGGAGAAGAAATGAATGTTAAAAAGCTATGTAGTAAAGAAAATATCCCTAATCATGGAGAAGACCACAGTGGATTTCGTCTGGGTAGCCTCTTGTTTTTAGTGCTGTTTTTTTCTTCCTGGATCCCCCTCTAGTGATGTCAGATATTGATCCCATCTGACCTCAGGAAGCCTGTTTGAGATTTCCTGGGATCTACTGTCTGTGGCTGTGTCCCTCAGTTTTTAATCTAGTCACTCAGTGCTCAGCAGTCAGGCATAAGCACCATAGGGTGGGGAGACTCCCTCCTGGAGTCCGGGCTTATGTTTCCCCTCAGGCTGCTGCTGCTCCGGAGGGGAGTGGTTTGCATGAGCCTGATGGCTGCTGCCTTATGGGGGATGACTCAGCACCAGGATCTTGGAGGCTACTCTTTCAGTTCTCTACCCACAACCTCCATCCCCAGTCTCTCCTCAGGCGTCTGTAGCCCACTCTGCCTGCGCCTTTGCTGGAGCCCAGGGTAAGTGGCTGCAAATGAAAATTTATGCATTGGCCCTTTAAATGGCTCTTTCAGTCAGCCTCTCATCTCTGGCAGAGAGCAGCCCTGCTACGCAGGTGGCTATCAGTACTTTCTGGGCTGTGGTGCTGTAGGCTGGGGATCCCTGCTTATGGTTTAGAGCCTGCTCTTACAGGGGGATCCAACTTGCTGCTTAAATACCCCTCTGGTACTGCCACCTAAGGGTGCCCAGCCAACCTTCTTGCATCTCCACTGCACTCCTTATCAGTCAGGTTGTTCTGAACTGATTCTTCTGTCTATCCTAGGTTATAAGATTCCTCTCTCTCTATTGCTCTGTTGTTTGTTCTGGGTGATTTTTCCACAGTTTAGTTGTAATTCCATATTGGTCCTGGGAGGAGGTCAGTGTGACTTCCATTCATTCCGATGCCATCTTGATCTATATACTCTATTTTAAATCACAATGATGCAGAACTTTCAGAATACCAAGAAACATTGACTAGTCAAAGGATTTCATGTGTCATTTATTTCTTATTAAATGCAAATATTTAGAGATAGCTGAAGGTTTGGCATTTCTATGCTATAAATGGTTCTGGATTTTGGATCTGATATATCCTTGTTAGTAAGTAGAGGTAGATGACTGCAACTCACAGCCCAGGCTTTTTAGGAAATACCTGACAATAATTCCCTTTTGTAGGAAAGAGATTATGGAGCAAAAATGAAGTTTTCTTAAAGCTTTCATCCACAGGTAAAGTGTGTTCTACTTTCTTTACTTGTTTTCAGTAAGATAAGTGTTTTGAAAGGATTTTAATGTTTTTTTTTTTCCATTTGGTCTTGGTGCAGATATATAGGTAGCTTACAGGAAAGTGAGAAGGAACATGGCTGGCCAGCACCCTATTTATGTAAGAAGGAAGGAGGCATTACAGGGTATCTAGGAGGGTCCCGCCACATAAGGATGTTCTTGGCGGAGTTTTCTTTCTCAGGCTGAGTGTCCACTGGAATGCTGGTATTTCCTCTCTCTTAGTATGAGATTGAATGGCCAGTTGTATATAGACTCTATTTTAAATATGAATTTAGCAGAGGTTTCCTGCACTGAGGTTTTTAGTCTCTTCCTTTAACTACCTGAAACTATGATTAGGCTAAGGCCACAGATAGCATGTGAGGTCACCCCCTCTCCTGCCGGCCACCCCATGATGAATTGCTTCCAGAATTATTCTTGTCTCCACCCTTGCTTATAGTGCTTTTTCTTAGTTATCAAAGCATCCCAGAACGGTGTTCATATCTGCAAACCCTCATCTAATTTCTCCTCCGTTGTATACTAGAATTTAGTAGTCTGCAAATGGCTGTAGAAACAGAAAAGTAAAATGGGGCTGAACCAGGACCCATATTCTGGTTCTGAAAAACTGTGTGTTCTTTTTCTTTTTACATGCAGTGTATGGATTCTAGTATTAATGACTGTATCAGGCTACTCTTGGAAAATCTTGCATTTGTGGGCAGATATGTTTATCCGCTTGCCACATGCTAATTCTTGTGGGAAAAAAATGGACTTGAAAAAACCGTAACTAGTGTCCCTTGAGTCATGCATGGTTAGGGAGTTCTAGTCTAAGAGAACAATTTACACAATTTAAAAGAAAAAGATGAAAGCAAGAGACATTCTGCAAAATTTATTTTATTGTCAGGGGAACCATGCACATATACTACTTTGTAACAGTAATGGTTTTATTAAAGAAGCCTGGCTCCAAGTGCTCCAAATGAGAAAAAAAGGGGCTGTTATAATTGCATATCATCATGATCAATCATCTTAATTATATAAGTCTTTTCACCTTGTTTCTTAGAGAGGTAGTGACTAGGCCAGCTCCATGGAATTTTCTATGGATCAACCTCTCTCCACCAGGTGTGCTGATAGTAGGGGTGATGATTTTGTTGCTTGTATGTTTAAAACAAACATGAAACACAATTAAAAATTATGAAAATTAAAAACTCATCAGCAAGGGCTAAAAAAAATCAACAGTGCAGATAATTCTTAACAGAGAAATTATCAGCGGGGAGGGTGAGGCAGTAGAATGGGGGAAAAAGTACAGGGAATAAGAAAGATAAATAGTAGGTAAAAATAGACAGGGGGAGCTTAAGAATAGTATAGGAAATGGAGAAGCCAAAGAACTTATATGTGTGACCCATGGACATGAACTAAGCAGGGGTAATGCTGTTGGGAGGGGAGGTACAGAGTAGAGGGGAATAAAGGATGAGAAAAAAATGGGACAACTGTAATAGCATAATGAATCAAATGTACTTTAAAAAAGAAATAGAAAGGGACCTTGTTAAAGAAATCTCTTTGACCCCCCCCAAAATCACTAAAAAAATCTTTCTTTAGAATTCTAAATATTTTGTTCATTGTCATATAAAAAGTATCAATTAACCAATTATGACCTTGTAAGGTCATAGGACAGATGAGGAAATCTGTCCTATATTCTGGTTGGTTTTCCTTAGACTAGGAATTTGGGGGGGTGCTAATTTTTTTCCTATTTATTTGAAGGTGGCCTGTATGGTTCTGGTTCAGAATAGAACACATGATTCATCGTTCAAGAATGTGCTTCTTAATCCTCTGCACTAATCATACTTTTAGTGGAAATTTTCCACTGAACATGGAATGTCATGTTATCTTCCCTTTAAAGTTATGTCTCCTCTCTCTTTTTCCCGAATTTTAATCTTTATTGTATGTCTCCATAGGTATTTTAATGGGATATTGAGAGAAAGCATGCTAGAATTGCTGTCTGCTGCCATGTTAACACAGGTACTAGAAGAACTACTTTTGATACATTACCTGATATTTTATCTGGCTATACTGGTACTCCCAGAGTGTTACAGATATCACCTCTGGAGCAAAGTTAGTATTAATTAAAAACATAAAACTGGCTTTGGAACTTGATTGTATCAGGGGTAAACTTGGTACTGGTTCAGATTTTATGATAAGTCTGTTACCGAGTATTTTCAGGTTATCTGACCTTCAGGCTGCCAAGTGATAGTTCCTGAGTGATAATGGAGGAATACACTGCTTAATCCAAGTTGTGTGTGGAGTGACAAAATCTGAAGACCTGTAATCACTTCATCAAGCCCATTTAATTGAGGGCTTCCAGAGAAACTACTCTTTATGCAATAGTTTTTCATATAATGTAAGAAGTTTTCTATTCCTGATAAAATTCCACAAATAAATAGAAATATACATTTTCAGTGAAATACCTCCAACCTCACCTTAATTTTTTTATTCTAAAAAATGGCATGGTAAATTCTAAATTATTTATTTTTGTATTAGCTACAGGAAAATTTTGAACCTGGGCTGACTCCTGCTGATACAAATTTTTTTAAAAAAAGTTCTCAGTTTATTAATCCTTTGTGAAAATTCTGCACAATCACCACAGATAAGTCACTGAAGAATCTTCACTCCTTTTTGCCAGCACCAACATTGGCCTTTTCAGTCCCCTGACTTTCTTCATTCTGTTCTTGCATTCCTTTCACTGTTTTTTTGAGGTCTTCTTCTCATACAGGACCTATCTTGCAAGTCTATGTTTGGGTTTACTTTTCTTTGTGTAATCATAAATCATGCCAAAGCCAGTTGTCTTGCCGCCCCAAAATGGGTTCTGAATCCAAATACAAAGGTGATGCCTGATGTGGTCTTACACGTTTTGGCTAGTTTATCCGAAATTTCTGTCTTAGATACTATTGCCATCCCAGTGACCATTTGTTTCCGCTGAAGTATTCAGTTGGTCATGAACTTCCTGGTTCCAGATAGTTACTCTATTATTCATGATGGCAGCTGATCTCAATCTCTAAACAACCAGGGAGGAAAAGAACTTTTTTTTTCTTTCTTTTTTTTTTAAGTTCTTCGTTAAAATGTTTTGAACTTTTAACTAAGTCCCTTTGCCATTGTTTGGACCATTGAAAGAAAGTGTAAATTTGTCTTACTATTACTTTAGCTCAAATAATGAGGAAGATAAGTATATTAAAATAAAACTACATTTTCATATTGAAGATACACTGAATAGACAATTTTTGTTTTGGTGTTTTGGAGTCAGTGTCTTCACCATCAGTGGAGATACCAAAGATATGAGAATGGTTAGATCTTCTCTTAGGATTTGTCATGTTCTTGGCCAAAAAACAAAACAAAACAAAAATAGTTTTCATTATTTAGTATTAGGAAATATGCTTTGCAATTATCATTTATTAGAGATCTAGTAATGAAATAAACCAGATATTTACATTAGCTATGTTTTTAAATAAAAACTCTTATTTTTAACAGAAGAATGATAAGTATTCATTTTGGGAAATTTTGAAAATAGAAGGCTATCAAAAAGAAAATAATTATGAGTTACAGTGCCACCACCCTAAGATAACTACGTAAGATTTTAGGGGAATTTCCATAATATTTTTGAATTTCCATAATTTTTAAATTAAAAAATTAATTGGACACATAGTTTTAAAAGAAATAGTTCTACAAATTTATAACCTCAATCCAAAGGAAAGGACCTTCAATGGGAACTTCTGGGAGGATTTGGTTTTTGTTCCCTGGAGGTTGGTATATAATTGGATTAATGTGTGATTGATTCATGCCTTGGATATTTAGAGTCAGAGGATGTCTGGAGGGCTGTGGTTAGGAAGCCACGGCAGTCCTGACAATGTTTTCTGTGGATCAGGGTAAGAAAGAGAAAAACATTGTGTGGTTGTTTTAGGTCCAGTCCAAGAGTGCAGAAGGAAGCTAGTGGTATTCTGATAATGCTTGGGGCAGAGGTGTAGGACTCAAAAATCATCAACTGGAAAAGAGATAGATTCACCAGTGTAAAGAGACCCTGTAAGTTAGGATCCTTACTGATGGGTAAGGGAGGTCTTTGAAGAACTTATTAAAGTGTCCCAGGTGACAAATAAGCTTTAAACTCTTGCCAAGCCTATAGAGCTCCAACATTAGATCACCATAATAGTTAAAATTAAGCAAGACCTTTCCTGCTGATTTCTTCTCTTCCAACCCTCTTTAGCCTGTACTCAACCACAGAGGCATTAGAAACTTTGCTTAGCAAGTGAGGGCTATACAGAGTTCTATTCTGTCACTATTGAACACTAATGGTGTTTCTTAAGTGCTACGGATTTTTTGAAAGTAATATTTACACACAGTAGATAATTCAGTAGGTATTTGTCAAATCGATATTAGTGGATAAAATGTGACTAATTTACTAGAAATTAATTGACTATCCATGTTCCTACTTTGGGTTTAAATGCTGTGGTGTGTATTCTTTTTCTTCCTCAAATTTTACTTTATGGTGTTGGACTTGGTGAGTGGTTTTAATTAGCTTGCCCTAACCCCTTGGGAACCTTAGTCTTGTGTCTTCCTAGTGAGACTCTCATAGCAACCTTAGGAAGATATCTTGGAACATTGTGAGGGAGAATAGTGTAATATACAGTTGACTCTTATACATGTATTTGATATTAGCACTTATTCATATATTTCGTGTTGTTTTAAGTGTCATTGAACCTCTTCCTCAAGTATCTTACACAGAAACCTAACAGATAAAGTTGGTACTACTGTGATTAAAGCAGAGCAAAGGGGAGAGGGCATTGTCCCCTATCAACTGAATGAAATATTGGCTCTGCCACTTACTACTTGTGTGACTTTGGATAATTCACTTAACCTTTCCAAGTGCAATTTTCTCATCTATGAGTTCTAGGATTATTGTGAGGATTAAATGAGATAATGTGTGTGAAGTGGTTGGCATTTAGAAAGTGTTAGCTATTCCTAACCTTTGCTGCTGTTGCCTCCCTTTCTTCTTCCTCCTCCTTCTTCCTAAAGCATAGGGACAAATTAGGTGGTTTTTAGGTTCATGTTACTTATTACTTATAGTCTGTTATTCTTTGGATATGGATATACAAACACTTTTTGCTTTATCCTTCTTTCTGCCCTCTCTCTTATCTGTCATCTAATATATCTACATTTTTTTATGAACCATATGAGACTAAGTAGCAGACTCGTGATGCCCTTTTATCCCTGACTTTTGTTGTGTTTTATAAAAACATGGAATTCTGTTATGTAACGAGAGTACAATTACCAAAAATCAGGAAAGTAATATTGAAATAATGCTATTATATAATTTATAGACCTTATTTTTAATTTGTCAGTTGTCCCAATAATTTTTTTTATACCATAAACACCCAAAATCTGTATTGCATTTATTGTCATGTCTCTTTTGCTTCCTTTGCTCTGGGCCTTTCTTTGTATTTCTTGGGTCTTTCTGTGTAGTTCATGGCCTTGACATTTTTGAAGAATGAGGGACAATTATTTATAGAATGTCCTTCAATTCAAATGACTGATGTTTCCTCATGAATAGATTTAAGTTACATGCTTTTGACAGTCACACAGCAGAAGCCATGCTGAATTCTATTTAGTGCTTCCTATCAGGAACACATACTATCAATTAGTCTCATTACTAGCATTGTAACTTTGATTGTTGGGTTAAGGTAGTGTCTGCTAGGTTTCTCCAATGTAAAGTTATTGTTTTACCCTTTATATTGAAAAGGATATATTGTGTGTGGGAGAGTATACTTTATAACTGTGTAAATGTTCTGATACTTGCTCAACCTATCATCCACTATTTTTTATTAATCACGGATGATTCTCGCTTGAGTTTACTATTATTGTAATGCTGCTAAATAGTGATTTTCTAATTCCACCATTCCTTCTACATTTATTAGTTGCCTTCTATTTCCTTTGTTTATTTATAAAAGTGTGGACTCTTGTATTCACATTTTTTTCAATCAGTTACAATCCCTTATCATTATTTATTTTGATGTTCAAATTGCCCCAGTGGGAACACATTTAAGATGTCCCCTGTATCTTTTTGATATGTATTCATTATCCTTTGAGCACTTGTTAATCTTTGGCACAAAATGTTCTACATTTATTCTGTTTACTCATTCCCCACTCCAGGCCTGTAACTGACCATTTCTTTAAGGAACCCTGGTTCCATTAAGTGGAATTATATTTAAAAATCGTGTTCTGAGCACTAGATATGCTCATAACTGCACATTTAAATTTAAAAAAATTTTATATTACAGTTAACATACAATATTATATTAGTTTCAGGTGTACAACCTGAAACTAATCACCCTGGTAAATCTAGTGCCCATCTGACACCATATATAGTTATTACAATATAAATTTTTGGAATATTTTTTCTAGGTCTGTGAAATATGCCAGTGATACCTTGATAGGAATTACATTAAATCTGTAAATTGCTTTGGGTAGTATAGACATTTTAATGATGTTAATTCTTCTTATCCAGGAACATGGTATGTGCTTCCACTTACTTGTGTCTTCTTCAGTTTCTTTCTTCAGTGTCTTATAATTTTGTGAATATAGATCATTTTCATTCTGAATTAAACTTATTCCTGGGTATTTTATTCTTTTTGAAGCAATCGTGAATGGGATTGTTTTCTTATTTGCCCTTTCTCTTCATTTGTTATTGACATATAAAAATGCAACTGATTTCTGGATATTAATTTTGTATTTTGTATACTGCTATTTTACTGAAATCATTGATCAGTTTTAGTAGATTTTTGGTGTACTCTTTTGGGTTCCCTATATACAGTATCATGTATTCTGCAAATAACAACAATTTTACTTCTTCTTCAATTAGGATGCCTTTTATTTCTCCTTCTTGTCTTGTTGCTGGGGCTAGGACTTCCAGTACAATGTTGAATAAGAGTGGAGAAAGTGGACATCCTTGTCTTGTTCCTGATCTTAAGGGGAATGCTTATAGTTTTTGCCCATTTAGTATGATGTTGGCTATGGGTTTTTCATATATGGCCTTTGCTCTATTGAAATTCCTTCTATTCTCACTTTGCTGAGAGTTTTTTTTTTTTAATCATAAATGGGTGCTGGATTCTATCAGATACTTTTTCTGCATCTATTGATATGATCATGTGGTTTTTGTATTTCATATGGTTTATGTGGTATATCAAATATTGATTTGCAAATATTATGCCAGCCTTGCATCCTAGGATAAATCCCACTTGATCATTGTGTGTGTGTGTGTGTGTGTGTGTGTGTGTGTGTGTGTGTGTGTTTATGTCTTTGCTGTATTTGGCTTGCTAATATCTTTTTGACAATTTTAGCATCTATGTTCATCAGACATCTTGGCCTATAATTTCCTTTCTTTATGGTGTCTTTATATGGTTTTGGAATTAGTATAATGCTGGCCTCGTAAAATGAGCTTGGGAGTCTTCCCTCCTTTTGAAATTTTTGGATTAGTTTGAGAAGGACAGTTGTTATATCTTCTCTGAATGTTTGGAAAAATTCACTTTTGAAGCCATCTGGTCTAGGGCTTTTGTGTATTGGGAGGGTTTTCGTTGCTTTTTTTTTTTTTCTTTAATACTGCTTGAATTTCACTAGTTGTAATCTGTCTATGTAAATTCTATGATTCTTCCTGATTTAGTTTTGGAAAATTGTATATTTCTAGGAACTTCTTCCATTTCATCCAGATTGTCCAATTTCCTGGCATATAGTTGTTTGTTATATTTTCTTACAGTCCTTTGTATTTCTTTGGTGTCAGTAACTTCTCTTTCATTTCTGATTTTATTCATTTGTGTTCTCTCTCTCTTTTTTTTTGTTGATGTGTCCCGGTTAAAGGCTTGTCAATCTTGTTTATCTTTTCAAAGAATCAGCTCTTATAGTCATTGATCTTTTAAGTTGCTTTTTAAGACTTTGTTTATTTCTGCTCTTATCTTTAGTATTTTCTTCCTTTTATTCACTTTGGGCTTTGTTATTCCTTTTCAAGTTCCGTTTCAAGTTCCTTTAAGTGTAAAGTTAGATTGTATATTTGAGCTTTTTCCTGTTTCTTGAGATAGGCCTGTAATGCTACAGATTTTCCTTTTAGGACTGCTTTCCCTATGTCCCACAGATTTGGTTTGTTTTGTTTTCATTTACATTTGTTTCAGGGTATCTTTTGATTTTTTTCTTTGATCTAATTGTTAACCCATTCATTGTTTAGTAACATGTTATTTAGCATCTGTGCCTTTGTGTGTTTTTCAGTTTTTATCTTGTGATTGATTTCTAATTGTATAGCATTATTGTCAGAGGAGAGACTTAATATCATTTCAATTTTCTTAAATTTGTTGAGACTTGTTTTGTACCCTAACCTGTGGTCTGTTCTAGAAAACATACCATGTTCACTTGAAAAGAATGTATATTCTGCTGTTTTGGGTTGAAATGGTCTGAAGATATCTATTAAATCCATTTGATCTAGTGTGTCATTTAAGGTCATCGTCTTAATGTTAACAGGGTGTTAAAATCTTCTACTATGACTGTATTTCTGTCGATCTCTTCCTTTATGTCCATCAAGATTGGCTTTACATATTTAGGTGCTCCTGTGTTGGGTGCATACATGTTTACTAGGGCTATATCCTCTTGTTGGGTTGCTCCCTTTATCATTATGTAGTGTTCTTCTTTGTCTATTCCTGTCGCCTTGGTTTCAAAATCTATTTTGTCAGATATAAATGTTGCTATAAATGTTGCCAGCTTTTTTCTTCCCATTTGCATGAATTAACTTTTTCCATCTGTGTATTTTTAGTCTGTCTGTATCTTTCGATCTTAGGTCAGTCTCGGAGACAGCATATATATGGGTCTTGTTTTCTTATCCATTCAGCTACCCTGTGTCTTCTGGTTGGAGCATTCAAGCCATTTACATTTAAAATGATTATTGATAGATACATTTTGATTGTCATTTTATTTTCTGTGTTCCTATTTTTCCCTCCTCCTTCTCCTCTTCCTCTTCATTCTCCTCCTTTACACCTCCCCCGCTTATCCCTCCTCTTCTTCCATTTCCTCTACCTGCTTCTCCACTTTCTCCTTCATCTCCTTCTCCTCCTCCTCCTACTCCATTTTCTTCAAGCAAGCCCTTTAACATTTGTTGTAATACTCATTTGGTGGTAACAAACTCCTTTAGCTTTTTCTGGCTTGGGAACCTCTTTGTTTCTCCTTCACAATGATAGCCTTGCTAGATAAAGTAACCTTGGTTATAGGTCCTCGCTTTTCATCTCTTTGAATATTTCATTCCTATCCCTTCCATTCCTGTCTCTTCTGGTTTGAAATGTTTCTGTTGAGAAATGTGATGACAGCCTTATGGGAGCTCCCTTGTAGGTAAGTAACTGCCTTTCTCTTGCAGCTTTGAAGATTCTCTTCTTGTGTTCAGGCATTGCCAGTTTAATTGTGATGTGTCTTTGTGTGGTCCTCTTTGGGTCCATCTTGATTTGGACTCACTGTGCTTCCAGGACTTGTGTGTCTTTTTCCTTCACCCCGTTAGGAAAGTTTTTGGTCATTATTTCTTCAAATAGGTTCTTACTCCCTTGCTCTCTCTTTTCCTTCTGGCTCCCCTATGATGTGGATGTTGCGAGGCTTTAACTTCCTAACATGATAATAGTTATGATATTGATAGTACTTAAACTATCCTTATATTTAAATTCTTTTTTCTTTATGCTGCTCAGATTGGGTATTCTTTTCTACCTCGCTTTTCAAAATGCCGATTTGTTTCACTGCTGCATCTAACCTACTGTGTATTCTTTCCAGTGTATTATTTATTACAGATATTGCATTCTTTATTTCTGACTGTTCTTTTCTTATGGTTTTTATATCCTTTTTCATGTTCTTGAGCTTCCTTATAATCATTACTTTGGACTCTGTATCTGATAAATTGCTTGCCTTCATTTTATTTAGCTTTTCTTCTGGAAAATTACCTTGTTCTTTGATTTGGGACGTGTTTATGTCCTCATTTTGGCAGCCTCTGTTTGTTTTTATGTATAAGGGGATCTGCAAAAACTTTGATGTAGGCCAGTGTAAGATGTTGCCCCGCATTAACCCTGGGCAACCTGTTTGCAGCTATCAGCAATCCACTGCTTGTGGTTCCCTTTACTGCACCTGTGTGGAAAGGACCAAGCTGCACACCAAGATTGGCTTTCAGAAGCACTGGTCCTAGCAGTGGGTCAGCAAAATTCACTCTCACCTGTAGGCTGCCTGTTAGGTTTTTTCACTGAAGGACCCTCCAGCTGTACTCCTTAGCAGGGCTTATCCTCCATTGGGTGGGGTAAGAGGTATTCCTTTTGGTGGGGATATTGCTTCCCCCCAGGCTGATACCTCATGGAAGGGAGTTCTCTGCCCATGAAAGATGACTTCTACAGTGTGGGAGAACTCTGAGCACAGGGATACTGGCAGCAGACCCTTCAGCTCTCTCCCTAGAGTCACCAAACCCAGACTGTCCTCATGGAGCTCTAGTCAGCTTGCCCTCACTTTGCTGGAGGCTACGGTAAGTGGCTGCAAAGAAAATTTTGTGTGTTGGCCCTTTTATACGGTGACTACATCTCTAGTTATCTCTTTGACATACAGAAATCTCACTGCTTTACACAGTCTGATGTTTTTTGGGTGTCTTTTTAGGTCCTGCTTTTGTTAGGTAGGGAACCTGGGTTAGGGTTTAGAGCCCACTTTTCTCAGAGGGAATCCCGCACACTGCAATATTCCTATGGAACTTTCACTGCCACTTGTGGGAGCTTAGCCAACCCTCTAGTGCCTCCTCACTTCCTACCAGTCTTGGTGTAGCTTCTTTTGTAAATCCTTGGTTATTCTTCAGTTGGTTAGTGAGGATGATTTTTCTGTAGTTTAGTTGTAATTCCAGTTTGGTTATGGGAGGAGGTTAGTGTATCTTCTATCTATTCTGCTGCCATCTTGGATCTTCTTTTCTTCATCTTCTTAAAGACCCTTTAACATTTATTTATAATACTGGTTTGGTGGTGATGAACTCCTTTAGCCTTTTCTTGTCTGGGAAGCTCTTTATCTGTCCTTTTATTCTAAAGTTTAATGACAGCTTTGTTTGATGCAGTAATTTTGATTGTTGGTCCTTGCTTTTCATCATTTTTAGTATTTCATGTTAATCCCATGTAGTCTGCTAAGTTTTTGTTAAGAAATCAGGTGACAGTTTTACAGGAGCTCCCTTGTAGGTACTAACAACCCTTTTGTTGCAGCTTTAAGATTCTGTTTTTTGTCTTTAACCCTTGACATTTTAATTATGATGTGTTTTGGTGTGGGCTTCTCTGGATTCATGTTGTTTGGGACTATTTTCTTCACCAGGTTAGGGAAGTTTTCTGTCATTTTTTTCAAAAATTTTAAAAATTCCTTGCCCTCTCTCTTCTATTTTTGGCACCTGCATGACATGAATGTTGGTATGCTTGAAGTCGTCTCAGAGGTTCCTTAATCTAGTCTTATTTTGAAAGTTCTTTTTTTTCATTATTGCTGCTCTAATGGGGTGGTTTCTTTCTTATCTTCCAAATAGCTGATTTGATCTTCTTTTTTCATTTACACTAGTGTTGATTCCCTAATGTATTCTTCATTTCAGTTAGTGTAATCTTCATTCTGACTAGTTCTTTCTTATGTTTTCTATCTTTCTTTTTTTGTTTCCTGTCTTTTTGTTGAAGTTCTTTCTTCCTCTCAACTCTTCTTCCTCTAAGTTTATTGAGCATCCATACAACCAGTGTTTTGAACTTTGCATCTGGTCATTTGTTTCCATTTTATTTTGTTGTTTTTCTGGAGTTTTGTTCTGTTCGTCCTTTCGGAACTTGTTTATTTGTCACCTCATTTTGGCTGCCTCATTATGTTTTTTTTATATGCATTAGGTAGAGCTGCTATGTCTCCCAGTCTTAGTAAAATGGCATTATGTAGTATGTATCTTGTAGGGTCCAGTAGCACAGCCTCACTGGACACTATAGTTGGGAGCTCCAAATACACCCCCTGTGTGGGCCGTATGCACACTCCTGTTGTAGTTGTGCCTTGATTGCTTATGGCCAGTCAATGGGAGTGATTTACCTTTAGGCCAGTTTGCTGGGAAGACTGGCTGTGACCACTGTGTAGGATCAGCTGTGCAGGGGCTGACCCCAAGGAGCAAAACTCACTTTAGTGGGGCTCAGGTACCTGCTGAGCCCACCTCCTGAGTATGTCACTTGTGGAGGTGGTTTGGTGGTTTTTCATTGTGGTCTGAAGCTGTGTTCCAGGTGCATGGGTTTTGGGGCCTCCTGGGTACTGCAGACCAAGGTCAGCCATTGCCTGTGCCCTGCCTAGGACCGCCCAGCATGAGATGCGAAGTGCTCTGCAGATTGCGGCTACTTGTGCTAGGCTTAGAGGTGTCTGGGAGAGGGCAAACTGAACCAAGTTTGGCTGCTGCTAGTGCTGGTTCTGGGGCTGCTTAGCAAGACGTATGGGGCCAGATTCTGCCTGTTTGAGAGATTTTAAGAAAGTCTGAAGTATGAGGCTGTTCGTATGGAAAAGCTAGTGGAAACAGCTTAGGTGGACCTCAGGTCTGTGGGAGGAAGGCTCAGTAAAGAACACTGGTGTCTGCCAGCACTTCTGTCTTGGAGAAAGATGTCCCTATATTTTTTACCCTGATGTTAAACAATTTAGTTCCTTCCCTTATGCTCCTGGAGCCTTTTGAGCTGTTGGAGCTCAGAGTGAGTCAGTACAACAAAGTTCTGCTGTGGGCCCTTTAAGAGGAGTGACTGGAATTCATGTAGCCCTCTGTTTCACTTAGCCACAGTCCCTGATGGTTTTTATAGCTGATAGCTATGGGGACTTCTCTTCCTGGCATCTTTGGCCTGTGACGTCTGGCATGGGACCGGGACCCTTGTCTCCTCAATGGGGACCTCCATAGCAGCAGAAATATCCCTCCTGATTTTTATCTGTCACTCACGGACATGGGACCAGCTTGTTCTGCTTCCCACCCCTCCTACCAGTGTGTCTGTGACCTCCTCTTTAATTCCTTAATTATAGGACTTCTGGTCAGCTAGATTTCAGGCAGTTCTGAATGATGGCTCTTCTGGAGTTTAGTTGTGATTTTGGTGTCTGCAAACTTTTAAAACCACTCATAATTTTTTTCTACAAGTAATTATTTTAACTGGTGCCATTATATGTTATACTATTTCTCCTGATTTCATGTCATTTCTCTGGTTTTGGGTTTTGTGTCACTATGTGTCTTGGCTTATTTAGGAACTATTGCTTACCCAGATGTCTATACTTTTGAAAAACTTGATTTGAACCCAACTTTGGGCAGTTCAAAGATTACTGGATTTTATTTGATATATTTCTTAGTTGAGATGCCTTTATTCTTTTGTTTCATTGATTTCTGTTAAATAAAGATGCAGACTGTACTTAGCTGAGTATTTTTCTCTTGGCAATGGAACAAAGCTAAAGGTGATTCTTGTTAATTTGTCTTCCAATTGAGTTACTCATTTATCTGGATTTAATTTGAGAAGATGTTTGGTCTCTCTAAATAGAGAGGTTAGTACTGAACATTTTTGTGTTATTTGCCTGAAATGTCCTTTCACAGGCTGACGTAGTGTTGCTATTTAGAGTGTGGGAATCTTGCTATAGGGAATTGATTTTATGTGAGATTCTGGCTGGATTTTTATTTTCTTTTCTACTCATAGATTGTGTTTAATATTTCTGTCATTTATAATTTGCTTTTTCTCCTGAAAATGAAAAATATATAACAATGGTAACCCTCTTTATTCTTTAATGATTTTAAAGGGCATCTCTCAGAATGTGAACTGTATTTGTCTTACAGAAAATGTTGACAGAATATCTGGTGATATAGACGTAATTGGTGATTATAGTTTCTTTTGAATAGATTCCATGAAAATAAATTTGAATTTTTAATTTGAGGGCAAATTCTCCAATATTTTTCATTGTGTCAATGTGGTTTATAATAGTTTTTTCTTTCCTTACTTGAATTAAGTCTTCTGCTATTTAGGATATCCTCTGTCTGTCTGTCTGTCTGTCTCTCTCTGTTGATGTACATCATTGTGGATGTAGTTAAACTCACTTTAAGCATGATACATTAGTATGATTATCAGAGCCTTTCCAGTTGTAGATCACTTAGATGATCATAGTTTTGAAGACTTTTCATTTCTTTTCCATAAAAAAAATCAGTGTATATTATGGGAAAGATGGTTTCTCGATAACTAATAAATCCTAATTCCTGTCAGTCTTGTAAAACTCTTTATTTTGATAGTTTATATGAAGATTATCATAGGCATCCATGAAACTAGTTGGGGAAAATAAAACATATGTGTAAGAAACAATTATCAAACAAAAATACTTCTATATATTGGCATCATCAAGTTGGGTATCATAAAATAAAGTGGTAATTTTGTGATAATGATATATTACTGTAAACTTTTTTTATTTGGTTGGCTTTCACTGCATTGCAGAATGCTGCTTAACTAACAAATTTATTTACCTTCTCTTACTAAGAATGCATACTAAATTGTATTATAGTTCAGATGTTTTTGGTGCTGTGCAAATTAATCAGCCAATTTCGTGCCTCTCTGTGATAGAGATTGAGTGATCTAATTTCAAAGGTTATTGAGATAGCAAACCATATTAATCACATTTTTGGTCTTTGGACAGTGTATGAACTGTTGATATTCATGGAGATATTTTGTAAAAGTTGTTACACAGTAATGAGTATCAACACTTCAATAATTATTTAATAGAACCACAATAAGTTAATGTGTGACCTTAGGTAAAGCACTTAGTTTCTCAAAAGTTCATTTTTCTCAATAGTAATTAAAATAAGATAGTAAGACCTACCTCTTGTAGTTCTCATGAGACCTAAATGAGATAATACACACAAAGCACCAGCACACTGTAAATTATCTCTGTCAGTTGACTTTATGAAGTCCTTGGGCTAAGTATTAGTTTTTATTGGTTAGCAGGTTTGTGGGAAGGTCTCTTGCTGTATTGAAATTTATAGGAATGTCATTGGAGTCCTGTTGAGGTATGTAATCTTGCATGTAGAGAGGTGTCTTACCAGTTAGAAGTGCTGTATCCATACCCTGAGGGGAAAAAAAAAACACCAAAATGAGGTATCACTGTGAGAATCTAAATTGTTGTGCATATGACAGAAGTATAAACCCTATTAAATGGAAGGTATGGCTGTGGGAAAACTATTCAAGTAGTAGGAAGGATTTTCACAATACCAGTAGAAAAAGTTGAGTAACAAGCCATAAGAATGTAAAACTTTGGTCTGTTTGCTGAACATATCTCATTTAATTGTCACAGTGGAGGAAAGAGTCATGATAAGGGAAATGCCCACAAAACAGAGCACACAAATAAAAAAAAAACCACTTATTAGAAACTGGCTCTTTAGTGTGTTTCTGAATTAATACTGTGTAGTAGAAAGAAACTAAGAAAATTCTTCAGTAGAACTCTCCTGTTCAGATAAGGAGAACCCGATAGGGAATCTGAAAACTTGAGTGTTAGTTCTAGTTTTGCTATTGAGGGGCCTTATGGCTTTGGACAAGTCCCTTCACCTCTCTAGGTTTTAGTTTTCTCATGTGTAAAGCAAGAATTTTTGCCTAAGACCCATTCAGCTCTAATATTCTTAAATTTATGTCCCCTAGAGCAAGGGACATAAAAGAAAGAAATTTAAATGATTCTTAAATTTATAAATTTTGACATTTTATTGTGGAAATATTTTAAGTCACATAAAAGTAGAGAGAATGCTATAATGGCTCCAAAGGCACATGTAACCCTACTCAGTAATGACCATAGCAAATCTTATTTTGTTTACAATCCCACCTCTTTTTCCTCCCTGTAGTATTTTAAAAGCAAATCTCAGACTTTATATCCTTTCATTTCTAAATATTTCAGAATATATCTGAAAGAAAAGGACCCTTTTTAAAGTATAAATAACCAATGTTATCCCCTGTAAATAAAAAAATAACTAAGTTGTTAATATTATCAAATATATAATTGGTGTTCAGATTTTCCCACTTCTCTTGCTCTTTCTTTTTACAGTTTGTTAACTTGAATTGGGATCTCAATTAAATCCAATTACAGCAATTGATTCATATGTTTATTAAATCTCCTTTAATTTATAATTCCTCCTCAATGTCTTTTCTTTCTTGCAGTTTATTTTAAAAAAAAACCAAAACAGTTCATTTGTCCTGTTGGGTAGTTTGAAATTTGCTGTGTACATTGCCACATTGTTTAATTTATTTATTGGTTTTTATAAATTGACACATCTATAAGCTTGCTCAGGTTTTAACTTTTTTTTGGTCCAGAATATTTTATAGAAGATAATATGTAGTTCTAATAGGAGGCACATAAATGCTAGCTGTTGCCTTTCTTGTGATGTTAACAGCCTTAGAAGATGATTGCCTACATCTATTAATTAATTAGGAGTTACAAAATGATGATATCCTAGTTCTGCCATTCCTTCTTCATATGTTGGTTGGAAAATTTCTATAAAGAGAATCTTTCCATTATCAACTATTTGATTACCCTGAGTTATAGTTCATTTAGTAAAGGCAGGATACAAATTCTTTCCGTCTACCAGGGGATTTAAGATTTAAAGCCAATATATCATTATAAACTCACAGAATTTAACAAATTTGATGTGTTTCAGTCCATTGAAGCTGTTGTCTTTATTCATACTCAAAATGGTCTCATCTTTGAC
>PVJD01014035.1:0-30977 GCA_004026545.1 Mormoops blainvillei | reverse complement strand
GATCTTTACTTACGTGCACGGGCCCAGAGGAGACAAACTCCAAATTCTGAGCCCAGAACAATAGCCCCGCATTCCCTTTATGCTGGGCTAAGTGGGGTAAGAGTCTTGGGAGGCGTGGTATAGATTTGGCACGAAAAGGGTTTACAGAGGTGAAAGAGAAGCATTTACATCATAAGTCAGGGCAATTAGCATTTCATCTCTGGTATCAGGCTTGATTCCCTCTACAGTAGAATTGAACAATTAAACAAGTGGATGGTGGGAGCCAGGTTTCTCACTGTTGGACTGGGTGTTTGCACGTACACAAAGGGAGGGAGCTGGAACGATCCATGTGGTAAGGAGTTAGAGTTGGAAATGTCAGTGTAAATTTACTTTTAGCTTAATATAGATACAAATGGTTGTATATAGAAATATATATTTTTATATATATACACATACACATACATATGGATTAGTAGAAATGCATATATTTCCTTTCCCCAGTCAGCTGAGAAAGCCCAGAAGTAACTTCACTTCTGTAGCAATGAGCACACCTGGATCCCAGATCTTGGCTTCCAATACCATACTCTAGCAAAAGCAACCAAGGCTCCTTAAAGAAGACTAGTTCTAGTGTCAGAGTGGGGAATATGCAGGATGAACCCGGAGCATCTTATAGTGCCAGTAAACAAGGAAGTGGTAAAAAAACAAACAAACCCACAATGATGAGGCATGTCAAAGGGCATGGGAGCTAACTGAAAGAGTTTGCAATTGCCGAAGGAGGAACAATGTGAGCAACAAAATAGTCTGGGTAGTACTGGATAGTAACCCAAAGTATAAAACAAATATCCATGAGCCCATACTAAGGTAAATAAATGATTGAATAAATAAACAAATTCCAAATAATTCATTTATATACTCCAGCCTTAGGGAGGTAGAGCATACCTGCCTCTCCTTAGGCGAGGACTATGCATAGGGACTTCCCTCCTAAGAGAACTGTAATGAAAAGAGGAGAAAAGAGTAACTTTACAGTGGAGAATCCTGACAAATACTACATCAGTCAGGTGATAAAAGTCAACCTCAACATGATCAATCATGTCGACAAGGATGTACCCTTGACATAATGTGATAAGAATGTCAATCCCCTTCTACAGTCTTCATCCCCAAAACTCATACCCTCCGCCCCCCAGCTAATCATGAGACAAACATTAGACAAATCCAAATTGAGGGACATTCTACAAAATACCTGACCAGTATTTATTAAGACTATCAAGTTCATCAAAAATGAAGGAAAAAAGAAAATATTCCGATATTCTAAAGGTATGTTATTGTAGGTGCAAAAAGACAAATAAGCTCAGTTAAGGCAAAGATTGACCTTTGTCAGGGAAGATACTGGCCTGGGGCATGATTGCCTTCCACAAACTGCTTTTAGGTAGAAAGTTTTAATTTCAGACCATCCCGTGTGGTTACCTTCGGCCTCTGAGTTTGTAAATCCACTATGCAGGCTTCTCCTGAGCTTGTCAGGTTTAGTATGCGGCCTCTTTTTCATCCACACTTCCACTTTTCAGCCATAAATCAATCCAAAGGATGCACTGATGACCAACCTTTTGCCTGGATGATGCGGTCCCACAGTGCTAGGAAGGCTCATTCCTAAGGAAGCCTGAGTCAGCATTTGTCTTGCTGAACGATGGATCATTGGGGACGAGGCAAGACCGTAACCTTGGATGGAAGTTAAGGCTGAAATTTTCTCAGAAATGAAAAGGAAATAAATGGAAGGCAATCAGGTCTCATGGGCCTGCATTCAGAAAAACATTCTGAAGACCAAGGAACATGCGTAAAGGACTCATCCACAAAGCCAAATGGCGGAAGGATTGAGGGTGGGGAGGGGTGGGGCTGGGGAAAGTGGTGGCAGGAAAATGTTGACAAAAAATAGACAGGGGGAGGCTAAGAATAGTATAGGAAACTGAGAAGTCAAAGAACTGATATGTACAACCTATAAACATGAACTAAGAGGTGTGGGTATGATGGGATGGGGTACAAGGCAGAGAGGATAAAGGGGAGGGGGAAAAGAGACAACTGTAACAGCATAATCAGTAAAATATACAAAAAAAAAACCAACTCTGTATCATTTCTAACCTATGAGCTATCATGATCCAGGTTTTGCTGTCTGTCTTACTTCTCTGTATTTTGCATCTAGTATAACATTTACCTATAGTTTGAGGACACACTATACTTCTCAGTTTTCACAATCTGACCATCTTTTTTTTCCAGACCTCTCAGGGCACAACTGCCACACCAGACCAGGACCACAAATGCCCTCATTGTTAATGTTTTCATGTTAATTGTTGATTGTTAACTATCCTATACCCCACCTATGTAAAAGAATTATGTGTCTATTCATTTTACTTTTTATCCAACCCCACCTCCTTAATCTGTCACCAGTGGATTTCATGTAACCCTCTTCCGCCTCCTCCTTTGATTGTAATGTATAAACTAAGGTGCAAAACTGCCACTCTCTGGAGCATTTTCTCAATCCATTGAGATTTTGCTTCCCAGAAATTGTCAGTTTGGCTCAAAGAAACCCATAAAAATTCTTACCAGAAAAAAGTGTAAAAAACTGTCACAGCCAAGAAGCATTTAAGAAATCATGATAACTAAATGCAAAATGGCACAGAGAATGGAAATCTGAAAAAAAATGCATAATATTCTGAAATTTTATATAATTTAATTTAAAAAATATGAAATACAAAGAGGGAGAGAAGGTGGGAAGTAGAAAAAGCTTACAGATGACCTCACATGTATGAGCTATAATTCAAAGGATACAACATTATGTGGAGAATTGAATAAGTTATATGTAACCTCAAGAGATTCATAAAGTTCTATAATAGAACATCTGGTAGTTATAAATATATTCAATTAATTATGAGCATTCACCAATGTGGTTTCTGAAAAATACAAATTCGAAGCAGTGATTTTTAAGTAAAACAAAAATCACAGGTAGAAATGTGGAAGACCATATGCTAATATGGCTTTTAACTAATAATGTGATTTTAAGTAAGTAACCTATTCTTTAGCTTTCAAGAAGTAATTCATTAGGCAAATGAAGGGGTGAGTTTTCTGCTCTCCTAGTTTTATTTGAAGGAAAAAGTGCATGTTTTCAACTAGTCAGCTCTATGTCAACATTTCATCTCTTCCATTTATTATCTATGATCTGGGAAAGTAGCTTAAAATTTCTAAACCATCACTTCCTGTTTTCTGACCACCTTTACTTTGAGTTCTTACATTTGTGCTCTATGTTCCTGCATAAATATAATTGCTTTTACAAGCATTTGTTTTTGTTTTCTATTTTCATTTCTTAAGTTCTTGTTGTAATGTTGTTAGAATTTTCATCTGCTTTTGGAAAGCATTTGCAGATGAGCATTTCTGTAACCCATGAGGACCAATGTTGCTCTCACTCAGTTTTATTCTGCAGTTCCCTTGTGTGCAGGCAGATCTTCCTCTTCCTTTCCTGTTACTCACAGGGATGGAAATTGAACAGGGATGGACTTGCCTGGACTTCTAGGAGGAAGATGGTGTTGGGGATACAGGGATGTGCTAGCATTCCAAGCTTCTCAGCTCACACGTCCCTCCTCTGTCACTACAGAGAATGTCTTCCAATGGGGGCATCTCTGTGGCCAGCGTTGCTCTGACTCTTAGAGCTGATCCTGGGTCAGGTGAACTTCTCCTGCCAGATCTGGATTTCGTAGTTCACTCTACAGCCCTTTCACCATGATTCACTCTTAGAAACTCTTTTTTGCTGTCACGTTCTGCTCTCTGCCACCTCTGGGCTCCTAAACACTTTCTGAACCTCGCTTCTCTCTTCTTCCCCAGCGCCCTTGAGGTGCTCGATCTCAGTTATGTTCACAGTGGTCCCCTCTCAGATGGGATGGTCTCACCTGGGAACCAACTATTCAGTGATGTGTCTGTGATCTTCCTGCCCTTTGAACCCCTCTGCACACCCTGTTTTTCCCCCTCGGTCCTCTCACCCTCACCCGTTTCCTGGGTGACTTCACTTTCGATGTCAGCTGCATGCGACTGGGAGTCTATGAGTTTTCTGTCGCTAGTTTTGCTGAAAATATAGTTTAAAGTTTTCTCTTTCTTTCTTTTTCTCCATAATTTCCAGGAGAAGGGAGGCATTCTGAAATTAGTTGCTTGGTTATAAAACTCTTGATTATAAAGTGTATACTTTACACTTTATATTGACTATTGACTATTTGGCTATAAAGTATAATTTTTAAACTTTTCTAAATAGTTAGAACAGCCCTATTTGCTAAGCGTTGCAAAGGGCCAGGTTCAGTGCCAGGTACTGTGGACACAAGGAACTACTCGGCACAAGAAACTTGAGCGCTGATTGCTGCCATTATCTCACTTTTGGATGGAGTAACTGAGGTCCAAGAAGGTTAAGTAATTTTCTTAGCCTGCCACAAACAGGCTAAGTAGATGAATGAGGATTCGAAACCAACTTGTTCTAAATCCGAAGCCCAAACCCGGATCTCTTGAAATGACTTGCCACATTTCCTTCAGATTTTAATCTTCCAAAGTTAAAATATTTACAATCTGTATTGTGAATACAGTAGTGCATCTTGTCATGGTTTAATGCGAACCAAACATAAAGACCTTGATTTATAAACTGTACTGATTATGTTTCCATAAGAGCTTAGCATATTTTTCATTTAGACTTGAAAGTGAAAATCTGACTTCTAATTTTTATATGAAAAGATAAATATGGCCTACATTGCAGCAATATATTAATAAAAGAAAACCTCTGTAGTGTTTTCTCCAAAATTTTGTAAAAATCCTGTGTTAAAGATAAACATAGAAACAAAGAAGATATTTTGAAATTATTGGGTTCATCAAAGTTCGAAGACTGTATTAATATATATGTGTTGTCCACCATGGTAATTTTATCTATTCTTTGGTCAAAATATTCATAAACTTGTAAGCAGTGCACTATACTTCAAACATAAACCATCTGATAACTATAGTTTCAAGGTCATACATCTGCATGATTTAAAACCAAAGTGTGGAACTAACATTTAACAAATACCTATTATATGGTAGACATTGTTAAATAAATAGATTTGGAAGTATAGAACTGATAACTTAAGAATTAGTTACAAACCTATGCCATACACACTGACTTTCTATGGCTTCTGTAACAAATTACCACAACTTAGTGGCTTAAACAAAACACATTTACTCTCTTAACAGTGTTGGAGGTCAGAATTCTGAAACCATTTTCACTGGACCAATGTCAAGTCAAGATGTCTGCAGGGCTGGTTCCTCCTGGAAGGCTTTAGGTTGTAATTTATTTCTCTGCCCTTTCAGCTTTTAGTGGCCATCTGTATTTCTTGGTGTGTGGCCCCTGCCCCCATCTTCAGTGTGCGTCACTCCAATCTCTGCTTCCGCTGACACAACCTCTTCTCTTCTATAGTCAGATTTCCCACTGGCTCTCTTTTATATAACACTTGAATTACATTTAGGACCCAGAACAGACTCCCCATGTCAAGATCCGTAACTTAATTACATCTGCAAAGAACTTTTGCCATAAAGTTAATGTTCACAGGTTCCAGGGATTAAGACCAGGGTACCTTTGGGGGTTGTTACTCAACCTCATATATGAGGTCTGCCTAGAAAAAGTCCAGCCCTTGTTAATATAATGAGAATGGTTTGCACAACATCAGTGTAACCTGGCAGCCAAGGAGAGTGGACTGGAATGTGCATGTGTGAACAATGATGGCTTCACTGTACTAGTCAATGGGGGTGGTAGACTCCTTTGAATGAGCATGTGTATTGTGCGGTCATCGCATTCAAAATGACTGAGTGAGTAGAGCAATGTATCTGCGTGAAATTTTGCACGAAGCTTGAGCATTTCTCCATGGAAACTATTGCAAAGATGAAGAAGGCTGCAGCTATGGGCAACTGGTGATTGGCAGCTTCATCATGGCGATGTGCCTGCTCATGCATCACGTCTCATGCAGAGTTTTTTGGTGGAACATCAAATCACCCAGGTGATTCAGCCCCACTACAACCAAGATTTGACGCCCTGTGACTTCTGGCTTTTCCTGAAACTAAAATAACCTTTGAAAGGGAAGAGATTTCAGACCATCGATGAGATTCAGTAAAATATGAAAGGGCAGCAGATGATGATTGGGAGAACTGTGTGAGGTCCCAAGGTGCATATATATACATATATATATATATATATATATATATATATATATATACATACATACATACATACATACACACACACACACATGTGTGTGTATACTCCAGCCTTCTATATATATGTGTGTGTATATACATAACTTATGTTATATAATAAATATTATATGACATGAATGTAAACATATTTTTATATATTATATAATTTAAACAAATTGCATAAAATTATATTATTCTATGTATGTGATAACTGACCTTTAGTCTTCATCTTAAGACAACCAATCTGAGGCTCAGAGTGTTGGAACAACGTTCTAGAAGTACTTTAACCCCTCAATGTCAAGGTTAGAGTTGGAATGCAGTATTCTATGATTTCCAAAGTCTTTCCCAATTTTCTTGAATGTCTATGTTCATAATAAATAGAAGTTCAATCTTGCAAAGATATAAACTAGAATGAAAGAAGGGAACCTGAATTTGGAGCTAATTTATATTGAGAAGTTTAATTTTTCAGTGAATTCTGATTTTGTGGACACTAGATTGTCATTTCTGGACCAAAATCATTTGGACACATTCAGGGAGTATCCACAGTGCTCAAATGACCTGGAGAACATCTGACTTTTCTCATCATGGCATCTGTCACATGAGACCAAAGCCTGAAGGCAGAGGTAGAAGTGCACAGTTTCAAAGTCATATATACTTGTGTTAGTCAGCGCAGGCCGCCGTAACAAAATACTATAGACTGGTCGCTTAAACAATAGGAATTTATTTTTCACAGATCTTGATACTGAAAATCCAAGATCAGGGTGTCACAAGGCTGGTTTCTGGTGAGAGTCCTCTCTTTGGGTTGCAGGTAACCACCTTTCCTCTGTGTCCTCCCATGACCTTTCCTTAGTGTGTACATGTAGACAAAGATAAAGATGTCTTTCTTCCTCTTCTTTTTTCGAGGTGGAGGAGCACTAGAGAACCAGGTTTATTTCTGGTCCTTTTTATCAGAATGTAAAAAAGTGAATGCAAAACAAGGAAGACAAGACAGGAGCTCGAGGTGCAGGTAGGAGGGCATGAGAAAAGAGGGAGAAGCAGGCAGAGATGGGAAAGGACCTCTGGAAAGGACGACACCATGGCACAAGGTGGTCAGGGACACTCAGGGCAAACAGACAGGACAAGGGGACTTCCTGTGGGGAGGCATATGGGTTGGGGCGGGGCGGGGGGCGCCAGGCCAGTTGTCCAAATTCCACTCGGAATCTGCTACAACTAATCTGTCCCAAAGCCAGCTCAGGGCAAGGCTGAGCCCTATTCTGGGTGTTGGGTGTGGGGTCCTTATAGGCCACATTGCTTAGGCACCCTCGAATCTGCCTCTCCTCAGTTCCGTGAATAGGTTCGAGCATGGTGAGGATCTCATAAATAATGAGTGAAGGTACTGGCATAGCAGATGTTGAAGACCATCATCTGTGTAGGGGGTTGGGCCTGCTGGGTCTGGGCAGGGTCAGGCGACTGGTGGTATGCAGCAAAGGGAACCTCAGCAGTTTATCCCTCCTCTGTGGGCAGTCCTCTAGGTTCTGGGTGAGAATGTGGAACTGGACTAGTGGGTGGACAGACAGACCTCTTGCAGTGGGAGAGGACAGGATGCCCAGAGGACATGTGACTCAGCCAGCAATAGGATGTCAATGTAGGTTACAAGAATATAAATATACAGTCCCTGGGAGTCTGGAGGAACATCCAGACCCTGCTCTGACTCCTAGTGGCTGCCCCAAATGCTACCAGCGGCACCAGGGGTGGGCTTGGGCTCGGGTCCTGGGAGGAGGGGCCACATTCAAGCAGCCCCCAACCGTCCAATTCTAAGCATAGCCCAGAGTGCAGGACCAGAGGTGGCTGGAGGTGGGGGTCCTGGCCCCAGGGTCTGAGAGGGGCTGTGTGGCCATTTCTACCTTGTCTTTGCTATAGGCTTCCGTCATGGTGCTGGGGTCTGGGGTTTAAGCCTCAGGCAGCAACTAGGACACATTTCCAAAGGAAGCTTGGCTGAGCAGCTGCAGGCTCTGCCCCTTCTCGTGCACCTGCAGGTGCTGCACCTGCAAGTGCAGCACCTCCTGCCGCTGTGCCCCCTGCACCAGCCCTATCCATTGCAAGCTTCTCTGTGTTCATCTGCAGCAGTGTCCAGCAAGTGATGGTGTGCTGGGAGAAGGCCTCCAGATAGACGAGGCAGTTGTGGAGACAGTGCTTCCTGCAGACTTCCTGGTGACACCACAGGACCACAGGCCTGGTCCTTGTCAGACCACCCAGTGAGGGACTCATGCGGTATAGCCACAGTGGTGAGAGCACAGCTGGCCCTGGGGGAACCTCTGTGCCAGGCAGCTGCAGGAGCTGGGTCAGCAGGCTGCCTTCTGCCCTCTGCCCTCTGGCTGAGTGAGTTATGCTACATGAGGCTGGTGCTTGGTGTCCTAGTCGGGTGGCAGGGGATATACTCAGCTGACACTGTGTGCTCCAGAAGAACCAGGGAGAAGCTGAAATGTGCAGTGGTGTCCACGTCCTGGCACTCCCCAGAGCTGAGCCTGCACAGCCCCAGCGGGGCCTTGCAGGAGGTTCAGCTTGGTCCTCAGCTCTGTGAACATGGGGCCCACAGTCCCTGGCCCTTACACGCAGCCCTTACCTAGTGCAGTGTGGCTCATGTGGCCGTCAGGGAACACGTGCCACTGCCATGCCCTAGTTGGCCCAGCAAGGCACCTGCCAGAGCCCCAAGTGCTGGGCACACACTCCCTCTTCCTTTTCTGTTTTTTAAAAGATTTTATTTATTTATTTTTAGAGAGAGGGGAAGGGAGGGAGAAAGAGAGGAAAACATCAATGCGTGGTTGCCTCTCACGTGCCCCCTACTGGGGACCTGATCCTCAACCCAGGCGTGTGCCCTGACTGGAATCAAACCAACCACCCTTTGGTTCGCAGGCCGGCGCTCAATCCACTTAGCCACACCAGCCAGGGCTCTTCCTCTTCTTATAAGGCCACAACTCATGTCAGATTAGGACTTCATCGTTATGACTTCATTTAACTTTACGTACTAAAAGCCTTCTTTTCAGATGCAGTCACAGTGGTGGTTAGGGCTTCACCATGTGGATTTTGGGGGGACACAGTTTATTTCATAGTGACATTGGGCACTAATATGCTTTGTCATGATATTGAAGAATCCATATGACATAGTTAGATAACTTTTATTTTGAGCTAATGTATCCTTTAAATGTGATTGAATACATTAAAATAATATCACCTATAAGTTTGTATTTTTCTCTGTCATTCAAAGTTCATCAGTAGAATGAGTGAAAGTGACTTAAAGGTCACCAGTTTGTTCCTCTTTCAGGCACACTGTTATAGGTTCATGGAGCTGTAAGTACTCTACAGAAATATGAACCACTTTTCTTTTCTCCATTAGTTGGTGAATATTGAGATCTAATTCTTATCAAATGGGAGAGTTGAACTTCTTTTTTTAGTTTTATTTTTTTAATTTAAATTATATTTTATTGATTATGCTATTACAGTTGTCCCAATTTTCCCCCTTTTGGCCCCCCTCAACCCAGACCCCTCCACTTGCTCAGGCAAGCCCTGCAACATTGTCCATGTCCATAGGTCATGTGTGTAAGTTCTTTGGCTACTATATTCCCTATGCTGTACTTTACATCCCCATGACTATTCTGTAACTACCTATTTGTACTTCTTAATCCCCTCACCTTTTTCGCCCATCCCCATCTTAGCAGATCAGGAGAGTTGAATTTCTACTTAGATATTATGACACTCAGCAGCCTTACTGACTTTGATGACACAGTAATTCAGAATACATTAGTTTTTTAAAGGTGAGGCAATGCATGTCATTTAAATGACATCTGCTAGAAAAAAATGACTCAAAGTGCAATAAATTTTGGAATTCAGCGAATCTGTGGAAGTGAAGAGATGACCAGGTAAGCGGTCAAAATACAAATTCATACTCTGAGGGGGACTTCCACTTTCAGCTCTAACATGTAAAGAACTGTACTTCATCATTCCTGTCCTTAAATCTACAAAACAGCTAAATCAGTTGAAAATTAATGACTTTTCTTGAACTCTTCAGACAATTAAGGTCACAGTGCAAAGTGCCGCCACACTGGTATCTGGAGAGTAACAACCGAGATTGCTTTCCTGGAGCAAAAGACACTAGAGCCGCAGACTTGAAAAAAACCTTAAATTGTAATTTTGAAAAATTGCTGGAGGCTGAGTGTGGACTAGTGTGAGTCCACACTCACCTGGGAACCACAGTCTTAGCCCCTACCCTCCTACCCCACTCTCCTGGGTCTGACCTACAGGAACCCCAACAAGTTCTCACAGTGAAGACTAAAGAAAGATCTTTTCCTGACTCTGGCAAGGGGAGCAGAGAAGTAACCATTGTAAAATATTCCCAGAGCATTCCTTATGAGAAAGGACTATTCCTCAAGGAAAAAGATTTGACTAGCGCCTCATCCCACCTGGGGGAAGGGCGTTTTTCTGACCTTAGCCCCCTCTAGTCTTCCTATCTTATGTTGAAGGTATAGGAATTAAGAAACACTTTAAAGATCACACATAAATGGCACATTTTACGTATCTATATCCCTAATATCACATTTTTTATCCATTGATCTGTCAACGTACATGCAGGTTGGTATCTTGGCTATTGTGAATAACGCTGCTGTGAATGTGGGAGTACACATATCTCTTCAAGGTACTGATTTCATTTCCTTTGCATATATACCCAGAAGTGGAATTGCTGGATCATATAGTAGTTCTATTTGTAATATTTTGAAGACATTCCATACTCTTTTCTACAATAGCAGTATTAATTATTGTATTATTACTATTATTATCAACCTACTTTTGCCCACCGCAGTATGTGTGTCTTAATGCTAGTATCATACTGTAGCTTTGTAACATATTTTGAAATCAGGAAGTGTGATATCTCTAGCTTTGTTTTTCTTGCTCAAGATTTATTTAGTTACTTGGGGTCTTTTGTGGTACCATATGAATATTAGGATTGTTTTTCTATTTTTGTGTAAAAGTGCCATTAGTATTGTGATAAAAATAGCATTGAATCTGTAGATCACTTTGGGTAATATGGACATTTTTGCAATATTAAGTCTTCCAATCCATGAACACAGGATGTCTCTCCATTTATCTGTGTCTTCTTTAACTTCCTTCATCAAAGTTTTATAATTTTCAGGGTACAAGTCTTTAACATTTTTAATTAAGGTTATTCTTATGTATTTTATTATTTCATTGATCTCGTGAATGGGATTGTTTCCTTAATTTCCTTTTTAGATAGTTCATTCTTAGTTTATACAAACATGATTGAATTTTATTTTCGTCAACTTTACTGAATCCATGTATCAGTTCTAACATTCTTTTGTTGATTCCTTAGGGTTTCCTACATATATACTTATGTTATCAGCAAACACAGATCATTTCACTTCTTCCTTTGCAATTTAGATACCTTTTATTTCTTCTTCTTACCTAATTACTCTGGCTAGGGCTTCCACTACTACTATGTTGAATAGGAATGTTAAGAGTGGGCATCCTTGCCTTGTATCAGATCTTGGAGGGAAAGCTTTACGTTGTCCTCCATTGATTATTATATTAGCTGTGTACTTTTCATATAGGGCCTTTATCGTATTGAGGTAAATCCCTTCTGTACCTATTTTGTTGAGAGTTTTAATCACAGATGGATGTTGAAATGTGTCAAATGCTTTTTCTGTATCTATTGCAATGATAGTGTGGCTTTTTTCTTTCATTTTAATGGGGTATATTACATTGGTCAATTTGCATATGATGAACCATCCTTTTATCCCAGAGATAAATCCCACTTGTCATGGTGTATTATCCCTTTTAATGGTCTATTGAGTTGCTATTTTATTGACAGATTTTTCATCTATGTCATCAAGAATATCGGTCTGTACTTTTTTCTTTGAGGTGTCCTTGTCTGGCTTTGGAATCAGCATAATTCTGGACTCATAAAATTAGTTTGGAAGTGTTCCTTCTTCTTCCATTTTTTGGTAAAGTTTAAGAAGGGCTGTTATTAATTCTACTTTAAAAGTTTGGTAGAATTCCCCTGTGAAGCCATTTGGTCCGGGCTTTAATATTTTCGGTGGGTTTTGATTACTGATTTAATATTCTTATTTGTTATCAGTCTTTTAGGGCTTTCTATTTCTGCTTGATTTAGATTTGGTAGGTTATATTTTTCTAGGAAGTTATCTATTTTTTCTATATTTTACAATTTGTTTACATATAAATTATTTATAATATTCCTGTATGATCATTTCTATTACTGAAGCAAGTTGTAATGATTTCTTTGCCATTTCTAATTTTAGTAATTTGAGTTTCCTTTCTTTTTTGTTAGTCTAGCTAAGGACTTGTCAATTCTACTTACTTTAAAAAAAACTTTTTAAAATTGTTGTTCAAGTACAGTTTTGCCCATTTTCCCCCCACCACTCATCCCGCCCCTCCCATCTCCACTTCCCACCCTTGATCCTACCCCCTTCTGGCTTTGTGTACAAGTCCTGTATGCATGTTCCTTGATTACCCTTCCCTGTTTCTCCCTGTTATCCCATCCCCCCATCTTCTGTTTACTGTGAGTTTGTTCTTTATTTCAATGTTGCTGGTTATATTTTGCTTGCTTGTTTATTTTGTTGATTAGACTCCACTTATAGGTGAGATCATATGGCATCTGTCTTTCACCACCTGGCTTATTTCACTTAGCATAATGCTCTCCAGATCCATCCATGCTGTTGCGAAGGGTAGGAGCCCCTTCTTTCCTTTCTGCTGTGTAGCATTGCATTGTGTGACTGTACCATAGTTTTTTGATCCACTCATTTATTGATGGGCACCTAGGTTGCTTCCACTTCTTAGCTCTTATAAACTGTGCTGCCATGAACATAGGGATGCATAGGTTCTTTTGAATTGGTGTTTCAGGATTCTTAGGGTATAATCCCAGCAGTGGAATTGCTGGGTCAAAAGGCAGTTCCATAAACTCTTAATTTTGTTGATTTTTATATTCCCTATTTGCTCTGCTGCTCTATTCTTTAGTATTTTCTTCCTTCTGCAACATGTGGCAGAAGTTCTTTCTCTGGTGCGAGTGAGGCAGTGGCTCATTCTCAGGGAGGGTGGCACTTAGCAGTGGCTCTGGCTCTGAGGCAGAGTAGGAATGGGGGTGACATTATTGTACAGCTCTGGCTCCAACTCCAGTGCAAGTAGTACAGTGGCAGCCCTGACCCTTTGCAGGTGGCAGCACACAGCAGTGGCTCCTTCTCTGGGGGGGACGTTCGCAGCAGTAGTTCCTTCTCCAGGGGACACAGTGATGGTGGCTCCCTCTCTGGGCGGTGGATCATGGCAATGCGAGCTCCACCCTCTTCTGTCTTCTGGTCTCAGCATCAGTGAAAACTGCAGGGGTTCTCAGTGGCAAAACTGTGTGTCTGCAGGGGTGACAAGGGTCACTGGAGTCTTCTCACTTTCTTTTTCCCACTAGCGTATGGTTGCAGCTGAGGTATTCCTCTTGACACTGAGTTCTGCCAGAACAGAGGATCAGTTAATGCACGGAAAAGACTTCCTGCACCTTTCTATGAGGTGATCCTGATCCTGAAGGAGGCTACAGGTTTCCCGCAGCCTCCTTCTTTCACTCTGGAACTCCCTCAGAGCGAATTTCATCAGTATGTTGTTGTCTATTGATTGTTTTTATTGTTTTCGTGGCAGAGATGAGCGTCAGGCCCTCCTGGCATGCCTTCCTGCTGATAAGATACCATTTGTTAATCTTATGAGGTTCCCTCAAATGTGATGACTCATTTATTTTCCCCTGGCTACATTCCAAAGTCTCTCTTTGACTGTCAACATTTTAACTCTGATGTGTCTCTTTATATTATAGTACTTGGAGTTTGTTGTGCTTCTTGGATTTGTAGACTGATGTTTTTTCCTAGTTCTTATTTTTCTGTCACTTCCTCTCCTTTCCATTTTTAATATTTTTCATTCTTTTTTAATGCTCTTCGGATTGTATAATCTCCATCAATCTTTATTTTAGTTCACTGATTCTTTCTTTGCCATCCCATGCTACTGTTAGTCCCCCACTATTGAATTTTTAAGGTCAACTATTATGCTTTTCAACTCCAGGTTTTCCACTTGTTCTTTCTAATAACTTCTGTGTCTTTAGTTATATTCTTTATTGAATGAAACTCTATCATCGTACCTTCTTTTAATTCTTTAAATATGAGTTTCTTTAGTTTTTAAACATACATAGATGCTTTAAAGTTTTTATCTAATTAATCCACCATCATGGACCCTTTATAGGCAGTTTCTATCGCCAGCATTTCCCCCTGTGTGTGGGTCACACTCTCCTGTTTTTTTGTATGTCTCATAATTTTTTATTGAAAACTGGAAATTTTAGAATTCATTGTAGGGACTCTGGATACTGAGTCCCTCCCTCTGGAGGTGATTATAGTGGTTGTTTTTTTGCTTATTTGTTTATTTAATAAACAAATAACGGCTCACCTGTTTCTGCCAGGTCTATTTTCCCCTCAGTGTGTAAGTTCTGGGTTATCTTCCCCTTTGTTTTTCTCTTTCAGTCTGGCTATCTAGAGTTCCCTTGTGTTATTATAAAACACTTACTGCTCAAAGGTTGTGCTTAAGCCCTCTTAGCCACTTAGATTTTTACTCTTTACCATGGGATGTTTATAGGACTTGGAGGCTGCTATCTCAGTTCAAGAAATTAACATTTTTTTTGTGCTACTTTCAGCCAGGCACTAGTAGCTTGAATGTTCCCTCTCTGATAATTCTAGATAGAGTTCAGCCTTGGGCGTATATATAGTCTTCCAGGCTGCCAGGAATGACTGTAGTATTATTTTCAAGTATTTCTTCTTAGGAGTCATGCCTGAGTTAGAGTAGCTCATTGAAAAGTCAATGTTTTGTCAGAAGTTTTGTTTAAGTTCCTTATTCCAGTAACACTTCTACCCTGTATTAGTGGATCTGTGTGTTGCTCTGCTTCATGTCTTGCTCTGATCGCTTCCGAATGGGAACAGCACAATCTACATGCACGACCTTCACAAACTTTAGGGCTGACTGTGACCCTGGAAGGGCTCTTCATGGCTCATTCCCTGGTCCTCACTATTAAGCTCTAGACTGTTCTGCCAATTTGCTTACATCAGAACAACCATCTCCAGTCCAGCAAGGTCTCCATTGTTTCAACAACACCGTGAGACCTGAGTTCTCCACTCACTGTTCCAAGTCATGTCCATCCATCCCCTCAGGTAGAGCTGAGGAGTTGTTGGCCCATCCAGCTTGCCTTTACTCCTGGGAAGAAGCCCTGTGCTACTGCACTGGAGCTGATGGTGAGGACCTACTTTTCCAGAGTAACAACTTAATTCTAAGAATGGGCACTGGGGGACTGAAGAACCCTGCTCTTCTCAGCTTGCCCTCCAGGCCTGGAACCTCCACTCTACTAGTGAGCTGGGACTCGGACAATTGTGGGTAGTATTCTTGACCTGCAGCACCTGAGGTAGAGCTTTCACCATATGGGTGGGACTGGGCATGAGAAGGGAGACCAGCTCTCTTTTCTGCTCACTCAGAAGACAGGTTCTGCCGTTTGGAAAGAGTGTGAAAAACCTGCAGCTTACTCCTCCTGTGATAAAAAATATAGCTCCAGACTGGAAGCCAGGGTGAGAGGGATCCACCATATTCTTTGTAGCACTTGCCTGGGGGTAGAACTGGAAATTTGTGGCGAATAGACCAGGTTGCGGCTCAGATGCCACAGACTCTCACTGGCTTTAGGAAAACTTACAGAGACTTTAAAAGATGTTTTTGTTTTGTAATTTTTACTGGTTAAATTGTTTTGCTAGGCACAGGGTCTGCCATACTCCTTACTCCATCATTCCAGAAATTCCATCTCCAGTAACTATTTGATATTCTTTGTACCTAAAGTTTCTAGTCCACTACCTTCCTGTTTCATGTTCAGTGTCTTCCTCCTTGTTGATGCTAAAACAATGAATGAATGAAGTTCTCAGGAGACTGGCTGGCAAGCTCTTCAGTATGGTGCTACTGGGGCCTGCGCAGCTCTCTGTCCCCTCCCTGCTCTGACTCTGAGTCGGGAAGAGGGAGTTATGCCTTTACTCTTCCGTGCATCAATGGGAGCGCTGTTCTTCCCAGTTTAAAGAATACAGGCTTTAAGCCTTCCCCCTCTTTTCTGCAACATTGTATTTCTAGTGCCTGGGGACTTGAAAAATTTTATTCAAAAATCTATAGACAAATGGGGGTCTTGATTATCTACCACGCCAGCCCAGAGTTTGTGATGTAGGTATGGAATCTGTTGTGACATTAGACTGTACATCTAATAAGTTAAAATCTTTATTAGTTCCTGGTAAATCAAAACCATCAATCTAATTATTTTCTTCATAAGACCTCTCAGATTTTTTAGAAGAATGTTACTGGTGTTCCCTGGAATGTTTTTTACACTCGACTAAAAAATTTGAAGAATGATATTACCATTCCTTACGTCATTACTTTGGGCTACACCTAGCCTGAATTCAGAGAGGCAGTTTCTGAACAGTACACTGGGACTCTCCCCTCCTGTGAACCGGACACTATTTCCTTCAGTGCAGCCTAAAATGGAGGCAGATAGTCTGTGGCATTAAGCATCGCCAGATGTTTTGTGGCTCATATTCTGAAAGTCATCACTGCAGCAAACACATTTGTAAATGGAAATGTATTTATAAATAGCAAATCCACAGGCAGTCTTAATAATTCACAGCTCTCACATGCCCAGAGAACTCCCTATTTTCATCCCAAATCACTGCTAATCATGACAAGTGTCTGTCAGCCTGGTCTATTTTCTGGGTCTCAGAAAATACCTTTGCTTTCTCTTAATATTAAACAGTGATTATTTCTTACCTTAAAACTTTTAAAATCTTCTCTTTCCCCTTACACGTAGGACCTCAGCTGGATTCTATTTTGATATGAGCCAATGTGTTTCTATTTATATCCGTTATTTTTTTAGTCTTCTGAAGGATGTCTGAAGGGACTGCTAGGACATGTGCCCTTAGAAAAAATAAACTGCATTCTTGAAAACAATAATTCCCTGAGCTCAATCCAAAGTGAAAACACATGCAGGAAATTACGGATTTAACAAGGCTGTAAATAACATAAATGTATTTACTAGGAAACTGAGTCAGAGAAGGGGGCATTTTTTCCTGGAAATGCACTCAATCTGCAGTTAAGTAGCAGGCTCACAGGCCTTGCAATACTGTTGCCAGGGAGCCTGCATTTAAACTCACTAGAGTACATCACGGGAGCAGGGCGGGAGTGGAATGGCAGCAGCAAACTGTTTATTTCCCACAGTGTTTATTTGTCCCTCGGAGGAGACATAACTCCATCATTTAGTTATTTTTCACTTTGTTGATCTGGAAAATACTATTTTTGATACCAATGTCAAAGAGCAATGTCAAAGAGAACAGCTGTTTATGTGGTCGTAGTATTTTTTTTTTTTCGGAAGCTTGTATGGCCTTTATTATTTCATGCCTGGAATGGAAATAACTATTTATATGAAGAATAGAATTAATAAATCATTAAGCATATGAAAAGGATTCAGGAGACATGATTTTAATTCTGGTCTGCCACCAACATACTGTGGAAGAGTTCCAATGTCTGAATACCTCAGTGCCTTCAAATAGAGTTATGGAAACATCAGAGCCTGTTTCTTCTGATTCCCAAGTTTTATGATTACAAATGAAATGGGAACTAAATATGCATTTATGAATATATAAAAATTATAATACTTCTTGAGAGTTAATATAATGCAAGCAGTTAAAAATAAAAACTATTTTCAAGCAGAATAAAACAAATATAAATGCCATGTTTTTTATTTAAACTAAATGGTAGGTAAAATGGTGCTTTTTACTATTGACAAAATGGGCTTGTAATATGTTACCATCTCCAATTTGTATCATCTACACACATGGTTATTTAAGCAATTTTATTTTGTATAATCTACAGCTGCATTGTTATTTAAGGATATATATATATATATCATATAAAATAACAAATATATAAATAATTAAAAGTAAGCATTTTTAAAAATATTTGTTTGGAAAGACTCTCCACATATAAAATTCAATACTCCATTAATATATGAGTTCAAAATTTATTTTTATCAGAATAATCATAACACATTGACAGTCTCTGCATGTATATATAATTAAGTAACTGTTTTATTCTTCACAAATAATAATATACTTTGGAATTGGTTCAGTCTGGGATTATTTGAAAGTTAACAAATATTTTAAGATATAACACTTACTATACTACTAATATTTTTATGGACCTAAGTATAATCTTTTCCAACAAAAAACTATAATAAAGTATGTACTTTCAACAATCTAACTTAAATTATACATTCTATCTCTCTTAACTATAAATCTGACCATTCATACTGGTGTGAAAATAAATTACTAAAAATACTAATGGAGGGTATGCTTTATTTTATCTCCCATCATTTTCCACATTTTTTGCACTAAAGCAAGATGGTGGTTGTCTTAGCACTGCCAAAAGAATTCAAAGTGTAGATATTATGTGACTATAATAATATATAAAATAGCCTGGGTAACTTTTTTGGATAATAATATATTTGAATCTTTATGTAATTGTGCTCAGTACCAAATATGAGAATCATTTTCCTTCAAGGTCAATTAAACACACAATTAGAAGTTGCTCCCACATGTCTCCCTTCTATGGTTGTCAGTTCAGATTCTCTGGGGCCTCATTTCTCCATAGATCTCTACAGAACCATTTGTGCAAACTCTATTCTAAATAGCTCTAAAATTAAAAATTCCATTTTACAATTGCTTCTGCTCGGTAATAAAGTGGTGCATTTTCTTTATCTTGCTAACAGCCAAAAAGTGTGTCATTCTTGAAAATGCCTGATTTTGCAGAGGGAAGGATTGAAGGGAAGAACTGGTAATAAAAAAGCACCAGGTATGTGGAAGGATGATATTTAGGAAGAACTAAACAAATGTATCCTCTTCTAAATATTTTTTCTGCCCTTGCCTATCACTTATTGAGTCAAATAGGCTTTGTGCATGACTCAGCAGAATTGGAAAGAAGAGGGCAAAATTTTTAATCAAATTTTGGTTTTTGAATTTTAAACATCTAGGATCAGAGGAATAGGAATAATTTTATTCATAGGTAATATATTTATGAGATGTTATCATAAGGAGAAATAAAAAGATTCCTTGATTTGGGAAGATGAATAATAATGGAGATGTGAAAAGTAAGGGAAGTCTGTGAGGGCTTAGAATGTAAGATGAAAGGGATTGATTTCCAAGATGGTTGAATAAGATATTCCTCTTTCATATCCCTCCCACAACGACAATAATATGGCATGCATCCTTGGGCAAAAGTGCCTTTGTGAGAGCTGTGGATACAGACACAGGGTTGTGAAAGACCTACTGCAGTGTTGGAGCGAGGACAGCAATTTTGAGACAACAGGCTTACACCCAGGCAGCTTACTCACTGACCATGATCCCAGCTACAGACCTGGAAATAGATCCAGGAAACAGAAGGAATGCTGGCTATTTCACACATATGTAGAAATTAATAACACACTCTGAACAATGAATGAGTCAAAAAAGAAATCAAAAAGAAAATGAAAATACAACCTACGAAAACATATAGGCTGCACAAGGCAGAGGACTAAAATATGGATAGGTGGTCACGGTCCGAGTCTGAGAAATGCCCTACATTGATGGAGCCTCTGAGAGGCTAAGCAGTTCAGGTTCTTGGCACTCTCAGAGCAAAACAAACATCGATAACGGTGGCATAATATCGAGCTTAAGTTAGGCAAGTTCATGGGCAAGTAGAGAGATGGAAAGAGTAACAATTAATTCCTTTAACACTTTCTAGAAAGATAGAAAAATAGTAGCTTTATTTGTGGTAAGGTTGTATAGGATGAGGTGCACTCCATGTTGGCTGAAGCAGCTCTAAGTGAAATCTTTCTTTTGAAATTTAATCGGGTTAAGTTTAATAGAACTACAAGAAACTGAAATCTGGAAGAGGTAAAACATGTCTCACAGAAACCAGAAATTCAACAAACTAACTGAGTTAAGGATGTAAATAATCCATACCAGACTTAAGTTAATATATCTATTATGTATGAACCCAGAGCAAGGGGATTAAAATTTATTTTCAAGCACTCATACAATATTATAAAACTATAAATAAAAGTTCAAATTTCTTAAAGTTACCTTATAAAATGTCACAAAACAAAATTTATGGCAAAATAAAATTGGAAAAAAATCAATGATAAAAAGGTAATATACATAAAATACTAATCAAAATACTAATCTAAAAAATTAGGTATACATTCTGAATAATTTGTTGGTAAAAGTAGAAATCACAAAATTTTTGTAAAGGAAAAATAAAATGACTATATTTCAAACCCGAGTTTTGCATCTAAAGCAGTAATGAAAGGGAGATGCATAGTAACTACAGTTACTAGAAAACTAGAAAGCCTAAAAAAAATTAATATTTCAACTCAAGATAGAAAAGAAACAAAAAAAATAAAGCACCAAAAAAAGAAGGAAGACAATAATAATTAACATAATTAAAAATATAGGCCTGGCTGGCGTGGCTCAGTGGATTGAGTACCAACCTGTGAGCCGAAGTGTTGCCGGTTG
The DNA here is from genome assembly GCA_004026545.1 of Mormoops blainvillei. NCBI lineage: Eukaryota > Metazoa > Chordata > Mammalia > Chiroptera > Mormoopidae > Mormoops > Mormoops blainvillei. Next base: position 10,113 of record PVJD01014035.1, on the reverse strand, counting down.
ATTCCCAGTCAGGGCACATGCCTGGGTTGCAGGCCAGGTCCCTGATTGGGGGTGTGCAAGAGGCAGCCGATAGATGTATCTCTTGCACATCGATGTTTCTCTCCCTTTCTCCCTCCCTTCCTCTCTCTCTAAAAGTAAAAAAATAAAATCTTTTAAAAAATCCAAAAAAAAAACCCCACACAAAATTGATCAATAATTATAAATTTCTCTTTTTTGGCAAGCAAAATCAAAAACAGGACAGTTTGTCAAATATTTTGTTTTTCAAAGAAAGGGGGTAGGATCAAACAACACTGGTAATGTAAATCAAAATAAGATTTTCAAAATAAATCTAAAAATAAGATAATACTATGAACAAGTTATAGGGATAAATATACAAACCTAGGCGATATGGAATATGTTCTTAGGAAAATATAAATTAACAAAATGTTCAACAAAAAAGAAAACTGTATAATAAATGAGAGAGTAGTTAAATTTCTTCAACAAAAAGACATTAGAGCCAAATGGACTTATAGATGGATTCTACTAAATCTTAAAAAACAAACAAACAAAAAAACCAGCTAATGCCAATTGTATATGAACTTCCAGAACATAGAAAAGAAGATGATCAACTACTTAACTGATTTTTTTGAGGTTAGTAATGATTGTGACAAGACAGAAAATCACAAGAAAACAAAATTTTGGTTAATCATACCTATAAACATAGAAGCAAAAGTCCTAAATCGATTATCAGCAAACCACAATCAACAGTTTATTATAAAAATTATGTCACAACCAAGGCCTAATCTCAAGGTTGCAGGAATAGTACCACATTAGAAAAATGTTAAGGTAATAAATTCACTAAAGTCACAAATTAAATGAGAGAAACATTTCATTAACAATACATGTCAATATACCATTTAATAAAATGCAAAAATCATTCATGATAAATATTTTTGGTGAAGTTAACTTTCATAAGTATATCTACCAGACACCTATAATAAATCTACAGTATATAAGATGTGATGTTTTAGAGTAATTTACAGTAAAGGCAGGGATAAAATTGTCAACTCTTATAATAACATTGTGCTAAAAGTACTACCTATTGCAGCAAAATGAGAAAAAATGTGAAGCATGGATGTGAAAGTTAGAGAAGATGAAAACAGTATTAGTTGCAGATAATATCACCTAGGAAACAATTCAAGGTAATAAACTGAGACACTATTAGAACTAAAGAGAAAATTCAGCAGTGGAACATATGTTTATACTGACAGCTATCCACAGATTTATGCTACTTTATTTACAACTGTGCTTAGTACACCAGATGTAAGAACAGAGAGGAAAGCATGTTGAATTCATTCATACTGTTGGTTTGTCAGTTTCATGTAAATAAAAAACAAGTTTAATAACATTAAAGGAACTTGTTTCAAAATAGTTTAGATAATCATTAAATCTCAATTTTATTTTTAGACGTATTTATCTAAATCTACTAAATAATTGTCAACTACATTTCCACCTTTATGCTGTGCAGATCCAGTTTAAATGTGAATTTCAGTTAGAGGAATATAAATAAAATTAAAAAGTGAAATTTAAAGCACAGACATACTTCCTCGTTTTTGTTTTTAATATAGACCTCCCAAAAAATCAGTTGAAAGTCTCTGAGAAAGAGCAGAGTTTGTTTCCTTAGTGGAACAAAATGTCCTGACTGATCAAAATAACGTGTTCAGATCTTCTATTCAAAGGAATATAGTTTGGTTAAAGGATGACAAGGAAGGATGAAATTATGTTCAATGCAAAACAAAGCTAACATCATTAGAGATGCTACTTCAAGAATAATATATAACCTTTATTACTCTGTTGATATATAGTTATGACAATAAATAGACATTGTTTGGAGTTGATAACAGCATTCTATCAGTTCCAGAATGTATGTATCATGTAGTTTCTTGATTTAATGTACACATGAATAAAAAGAGTTCAAAGGAAAACTCATTTTTCATATGAAAATGAAAAGGAATAAAGAAACAAAGATAACTACATATGCTTTGCTGAACCCTGCTGCAATAAATTGTATCACATTGAAAACGTTTTTATTAGATTTTAAACCTGTTGATTGATGAGCTATTTTTAACATTCTTCCTCTTGGAGATGCACCGGGTGTGCACACACACAGTGCAATTCATTTCTCATGGGCTGAAATACTTCAAATTGAGTCAAAACAAACAGCCTTCTAATCCCATGACATTTGGAAAACAGCATGTAGAAAAGAATTTAGAGTATGGATTTGGTAGTAAAATAAAATGACAGAATTAGATTCCCTCATCTATTCTCGAGCTTGAGGGAGACCTAAATTAAGAAGGTGGTAAAGAAGGCAAAAATGAGACAACCATAAATAAAGTCATCTATTTCAGGAACATTTCATTTTTTAATTAAATTTATTGGGGTGCCACTGTTTAACATCATTATATAAGTTTCTAGTGGACAACAATTCTATAATGCATCTTTTGTATATTGCACTGTTTGCTCACCACCCAAAGTTGAGTCTCCTTCCGTCACCACATATTTGACCCCCTTTACCTTCTTCATCCACCCCTACCCTCACTACCCCTCTGGTAACAACTATACTGTAATCTGTATCTATGAGTTTCTTTGTTTTATTTGTGTGTTGCTTTATATCCCACATGAGTGAAATCATTTGGTTCTTGTTCTTTTCTGTCTGATTTGTTTCACTTAGCATGATATTTCTTGAAGTCCATCTATGTTCTTGAAAATGGCAGTATTTCATCCTTTCTTCGGGCTGAGTAGTATTCCATTACATGTATGTGTACCACATCTTCCTTATCCCATCATCCATCGAAGGACATTCAGGTTGTTTCCATGTCTTGTCTACCATGAATAATGCTGTAATGAGCATAGGGGTGCATATATCTGTAAGAAAAAAATGTTTTCAAATTTTTCAGGTACTCAGAAGAGTGAATGGTGGGCCATATGGTAGCTCTATTACTAATTCTTTGAGGAACCTCCATACGGTTTTCCATAGTGGCTATACCAGTTTACATTCCCACCAGCAGTGAACGAGGGTTCCTTTTGCTCCACATCTTCTCCAACACTTGTTAGTGCTTGTCTTACCGATGATAGCCATTCTAACGGTTGTGATGTTATGGAAAAATGAAACGACCAGACACTGAGGGGTTAGGAGCACGATCTTTCCTTACCTGCACGGGCCCAGAGGAGACCAACTCCAAATTCTGAGCCCAGAACAATAGCCCCGCATTCCCTTTATGCTGGGCAAAGTGGGGTAAGAGTCTTGGGAGGCGTGGTATAGATTTGGCGCGAAAAGGGTTTACAGAGGTGAAAGAGAAGCATTTACATCATAAGTCAGGGCAATTGGCGTGAAAAGGGCTTACAGAGGTGGGAGAGAAGCATTTACATTATAAGTCAGGGCAATTAGCATTTCATCTCTGGTATCAGGCTTGATTCCCTCTACAGTGAGAGGGTATCTCATTGTGGTTTTGACTTGCGTTCCCCTTATAGCTAGTGAAGTTGAGCATCTTTTCATATGTCCCCTGGCTATTCGTATGTCTCCTTGGGAGAAATGTCTGTTCAGGTCCCCTGCCCGCTTTTTTAACTGGAGTTTTTTCTTTGAGTTGTATGACTTCTTTATATATTTTGGATATTAGCCCCTTATTTTTGGTATTATTTGCAGATTTCTTCTCCCATTCAGTTGGTTGCCTTTTTGTTTTGTTGGTGGTTTCTTTTGTTGTGCAGAAGCTTTTTAGTCTGATACAGTCCCATTCATTTATTCATTTTCCTCCCTGTGTCTTTGGGGTCAAATTCACAAAAGCCTCTTTGAGACCAAGGAACATATGTTTAGTACCTATGTCTTCTCCCATGTATTTTATTTTTTCAGGTCTTATGTTTAAGTATTTAATCAATTTTGTATATGGTATCAAATAGCAGTCTAGCTTCATTCCTTTGCATGTGGCTTTCCAATTTTCTCAGTACCATTTATTGAAGAAGCTTTCCTTTCTCCATTGTAAAAACATTTGATTTTTAAATGTACCAGTGATTTATTTATCTGCATATTACTCCAGCACTTTTATTTAACTTGTAAATTTTGAAAGTTTGCCATTTTGGCAAGTTACTGAGAATGAACTCAATCTGTTTCAATTTAGTAAAACCTGGTCTACTCAAAATGGCCTGTACTTACAACTTTGCATTTTGAAAGTTAGCAATATTATAAGAAATGCATTCCTGCCTCTATAATACTAGAATTAGAAGCTCCTAATTAACAGGGCTAATCATAATATTTTGAAAGACATTTTAGCATACAAAGTCAAGATGGCTTATAAGATTGATTCTACTTCACTGAGTGTGTTTAATATGTTATTTATTTGGATTTCATATGTAAAAGATTTAGTTCACTATAAATACAGAAACAGTAAAGTCAACTTCAGTTTTAAATTACTTCATGGCTACATATTTTACAAAATATTATTTAGAATTACGTAATGGGGAACTATTTTAATGTGTCATGTTAATTTTCTTTAGTTCCTAACAGTAGCTTCTACTGGCCAAATGCATTATTTTAACCTATTATTAGACAAAAATGCACCTTTTTATAAGATATGTAGGTAAGTTCCACTTTCTAAGCTGACATAGCAATTATTTAGGATTCTGGTAATAAGAACAGAGATTGATCATGTATTTCCTGCTATAAGAGAAAACAAATAATTTTTATATTTAGGAATAGTAACTTCAAAAGATAAAAAAATGAAAGCACATTGTCGGTTCTTGGTGCCATCTAGTGCTGAACAGATGGCAGAGAGTGTGTGAAATGCTATTACAAATACAGAGGCAACGAAGAATACAGGGCCACCTAGTGATTATTTTAGCACTTCAAAATACTAGGATGGATGACTTGTGTTTAGGAGATGGTTCACAAATCTAAAAGATTTTTAATTTTTAGATAGCATCACATTTTATTTCATCCCATGCATGATGACCCTCTAAAACAAAAGTCAGCAAACTATACCCTGTAGGCCAAATGCAGCCTGCCACCTGTTTTTGTATAGTGCATGAGCTAACAATGATTTTCATGAGTTTACATAGTCAAAAAATTTAGAAGGAAGAATAATATTTTGTGGCATGAAAATTGTCTGAAATTCTGATTTCAGCATCCGTAAATAAAGTTTACTTGGAACACGACAACCATTTCTATTTGTTTATGTGTTATCTGTGGCTGTTTCAGAGCTACAGTGAAACAGTTGAGTAATTGTAACTATATGTGGCCCACGAAGCCTAAAATACTCCCTATCTGGTCCTTTACAGAAAGAGTTTGCTGACTTCTGCTTGAAAATGTGTTGAATTTTGAAAAATACTCCAAGAAAGAATGAACACGTGCATATATTATATTGAGTGTGTATAATATAAATGGTCTAGCACAAATAATACCCCTTTTTATTACAAAATCTTTTATTACAAAATCATAAGCATGTCATTCTGTAACAACAATATCACACTCAAGCACGCCATATGACATTTTAGGTGAAATGTTCAAATTAAAACTATAAATTATTGCACCCATATTATTGCCCTACCAACCACACTCAAGCAGGTCTTACTTCTGCTGGACCCTGTATGTGCTTATATATGTGCATATATATCTATAGTTTCTTTGATATATCAATTTATTGTATTGTTTATTCAGTTCCAATTAAATGCCACTTTCCATAAGGACATAATACCATTATATTGTGCAGCTTCACATTAGAGGAATCTAAGGTATAGGCTGCAAGTTTGGGTGCCATTATTTTTTCCTTTATCGCCATTTCTATGGATGTTTCACACCTCACCCTGAGTGCACAAAGCCTGCAAGACATTCCTGAGATCCACAGCCCTGCATTTTGCATGGTACTGTTCAAGAGGGTTTCAGATCATCTGGGTGACTTCTTTATAAATGAGTTGTAAATCATTGATCCACACTTCCCAAAAGTTAACAAAAGGTATTCAGATTCTATTAGCACTGCTGGAGGAGACCGGCAACCCCTCATTGTCCCTGTCTGGAGAGTTTGGTACCATGATGCCTCTATAAAATGTAAACAGGCCCATATGGTATTTGTGTTTCTCTGACTGACTTATTTCACTTAGCATAATAATCTCCAGGTCCATCCATGCTGTTGCAAAGGGTAAGATTTCATCATATGTGGAATTTAATGAACAAAAACTGAACAAATAAAATAGAAAAACTCATAGACACAGAGAACAGACTGGCGGCTGTCAGAGGGGAGAGGTGTTGGGGGCTGAGTGAAAAAGGTGAAGAGATCAAGCGAAAAAAAAAACCAAAACACCGCAACTCATAAACATAGACAACAGTATGGTGATTACCAGAGGGGAAAGGGGGTGAGGAGAGGTGGAAGAGAGTAAAGGGGGGTAAATGGTGATGGAAGGAGACTTGACTTGGGGTTGTGAACACACGATATGGTATACAGATGATGTACTCTAGAATTGTATACTTGAAACCTATATAATTTTATTAATCAACGTCACCCTAATAAATTCAATAACAAAAAATATATAAAGTTGTGCAGAAAAAATGTAAATGGGCTCAAAAGGCAGCTAAAGATACCAATGGTAAAGGTTAGAAAAGTCCAATAAAATTACTCTAAGAAACATGAAGGTATTATGGTTGCTTTTTACATGGGAAAAGGGAAGAATGGCAAAATTACAGGAAGGAAACTAATGGATTGTTTACTATTGTGAACATTAGGGTGCTATGCTTGTGACAGAATAATTTTGATATACATCTGATATTTGTCTGATATTTACCTTCTCAGACTTCCTTCGCACATAGAATTCACTTGTAATTTGGTTTGTAAAACATTGAGACAACAAAATACATTTTTAAATGCAAGTGTTTGCAGTAACTATTTAAATTTTTATTCCTCCTTCCATTTTACAACCTTAATTTTACTAATATCTGTGATATATGAAGATAATACAAAAACAATTCTTATATAAATGGAATGCTTTGTTAGAAACTTCATACAAGGCTCCCACTCTAACCTCTCTGGCCCAATAGAAGATAATCCTTACCCATATTCCTGCCAATACTTGTTGGGAAACAGAAATGACTTGGGTGTTCCAGTGCTGGGCCCGGAACCCAGAATTGCTTCGGTCCTACCTTGCTCAGCAAGATCATCCCCATCGCCTTTCCGAGGAAAGCATCATACATAAGAGGCACAGAAAGTACAGAGATCCTTTGTTATTCAGCAGGGCTTTGGCCCTGAACCTCAAAGTAGGACACTAGCACCAGGCGATCTAGGCCTCCTGCGGGCCCATGGTCCTTTGGTCCAGAATCAAGCAGGCTGAGCGCTCTTCTGGCTTAGAGCCCCGCGATCAAGGTTTCGTTTACCGTTTCAGCTGGACAAAAGGCTGCACCCAATTTCCATGTTAAATCCTGGTCCTTTGGCCCCACTTCTGTAAACAAGGAAAGACATGTGAAGTGGGGGCGGGTTAAGAGCTTCTCAGAGGAAGCCAAACTCTACTGAGTGAAGGGGGAGAGCACAGGGAAAAGAAAGACCAAGTTCACTTCAGAAGGCTAGGTAAGCACTTAGAACACTAACTCCAGTCAAGGATTGACCCACTAGATGAGGACCCTTGGGTGCACATATTTTTTGCCTTCATCATAACACTTTATTGAAGAAGAAATAATGAGTAAAGAGAACCTTGTCTCTTTTGTAAGAATCAATAGTGATTTACTAATGAGAAAATTGCCTATTCATTAGTTTTAACATTTGGAAATTACCCCTTTTATTGATCAAATTTTTACCTCAATTTCCCTTGTAACTTCCTCTCAATGATTGTTTCTAGCTCTTTCCTTTAGGATAGGAAAATTTTTCCCTGCCTTTCTCGGTTCTTTTGTCTGATCAAATACATGAATTGACATAAAACAGATTAACAGGAGAAAAACAAATTTAATTTTGTATTTATTGGAGCCCCACAGAGACATGAGAGGCTCAATGACAGGCAATTGAGGCTTCGATACCATCCTGAGCTAAGGAGAAGGGAGTAGGGGTCTGGGGCTTCAGAGGGAAGGAAGACATTTCTCAGGAAGATGGGAATGTAACCACATATAAACTTCAGTTCTTTTTTTTCCTTTTTTAAATTTTTGTTCAAGTACAGTTGTCTCCATTTTCCTGCCACTACTTTCCCCTACCCAACCTACCCCCACCACCTGCCTTCAGTCCTTCCCCCGTTCTTTAATATGACCTTTTCTCCTTTCTTTCCTTTTGATTCGAACTGACCTCATCCGGCCCCCGACTCGCCTGCCTCCTTCTCCCTCCCTTTGCCACCAAGCCCTCAGGACAGTCAGTCATGATCAACATCAAATAATCTTAGGAATAAAGCCTCAGGCCTGTTGATCACAAAGACAGAGATTCCATCAAACTAGAGACAACATCGAGGCCTCAGGGGTGTTCCAGCCGCAGGCCCAGAAAAGAGGTGAAAGCAGACAGAGAGGCGCCATGGCTGTCATCAGGGCCAGATGCACTGATCGCCTCCCCTGCCCTAGTGAGGGCCAATCAGTAGAGACCACGACCCTGACCACAGCCCTAACTCCCTTAGTCACCATGGTGAACGAGTTTCCCCGGCATAACCCACCGCCTGGAAGCCATCCGGGAGCCAGGTCTTTGAGTATTAGCTCACCTGTGACTGCAGGCACGGGCCACTTCCTTTCTTCCTTAAAAGTAAGAAACCCTTACTTTCTTTGCTGAGAGCTCCTATTCATGTCTTCTTGGGCATTGATACATGCAGGCAAGCCTACCGCTTTAATCCAATAACTGGAACAGCAAATGTTTGTGTTGATGTGAGAAACATCCAAATTTGCAGAGAATTTTTATGAGTTTATTTGAGCAAAACTGATGACATATGCTGGGAAGCAAAATCTCAACGGATTGAGAAAATGTTCCAGAGAGTGGCCATTTTGCAGCTTATTTCATACTTTAAAATCAAAGGAGGAGGCATATGGGGGTTACATTAAATCCATTGGTAGTAGATTAAGGAGGTGGGAGAATGCAAAGCAGGGAAATCTCTAGGATTGGATAAAAGGCAAAATGGAGAAACACATACCTCTTTTACACTGGTGGGTATAAGATAGTTGGTAATTAACCAGATAACAATGAGGGATTCTGTGGTCTCATTCTCTGGTGGTCTTGTGCTCTGATGCCTGTGATTGTGATTTTGAGGGGTAGGAAAGGAAAATTACTCTGACATTTCAACGCTACGTTATCCTAGATGTGTAGGAACAATGGAGAGGGCTCACTGAAGGTAAAGATGAACCTTTGCTAAGGAAGCTATAGGCCTAGGACATGGCTACTTGCCTGTCCAGTTAGGAATTTGTGATCAGACCATCCTGTGTGATTACTTTCATTCACTGAGCTTGTCAGGATTACTGCACAGCCCCTGTTCTGTTCACATTTGATAAACAAATGTTGTCCATGCCACACAGAGACAATGGGACACAGAGAGGGCTTTGAACAAACAGGTCCTGCTGACCTCCCCACAGCCCACCACACCTACCCTGTACTCCTTTAATGTTCCCTTTGGCGATAGTGCTCTTCCTGGACCAGGCCATCTATATAAATTCCTTTAGGCAGTTAAGGGGGAGGTAAAAGCTCTTCCCAAATCTTTTGGGACTTGACTGTCTTCCGCTCAAAATAATCCACTATGCCAAAGCAGCACCTTCTGGGGAGACTTGTTCTGAACCCCTTCATCACTCCTGGTGTAAACAGGTAAAGACAATGTAATAATTGTTCATGAAGCTGCTGGTTTTGGAGGATTTACCCGTAATCACCTCAGATGAAAAACTTAATTGTTACTCCTTCCACACAAACACACAGAGGCCGCAAAAAGAACCTGAATCTTTGAAAAGTTTAGAAAGAATTTTATTTTGGCCTGAGGACTATGGTCCATGAGTAGAGCTTCAAGAAACCTTGAAACAGTGCTCCAACTTGGGAAAAGTGAGGGGCACTTATACAGGCAGAGGAGTGAATGAAACGTATATCAAGTGCCTCAGAAGTTTCAGTTAGAGTGTAGAGGGAATCAAGGCTGATACCAAAGATGAAATGCTAATTGTCC
>PVJD01014034.1:0-30967 GCA_004026545.1 Mormoops blainvillei | reverse complement strand
AGGCAGAGAGGGAAGGGGGGGGGGGGGACACAGAGATGGAGGGAGACAGAGAGAGAGAGAGAGAGAATTAGAAAGGGAATGAGTCCTAGCGGCCTCAACCCCAGTTCTTGTCCCCGATGTCTTTTCCTTCGCTGATGCTCTGAGCCCCACTGTCCTCGCAGTGTAAGCCCATGAAGTCCCTTCTTTGCTCAGGTTAAAATTGGGTTTCTGCCACTTGCATCCTCCTTTGAGCCTCAGCTATTTGCCAGAAGCTACAAAAAGCATTTTGCATATGTTTTCAAATAGGTTCTTATAATAATTAGGGGTATCATTAGTTCTGTTTTATAGATAAAAACAACGTTCGGAAAGGTGACGTAACTAGAGGAACAAGGACTAAAATTTAGATCTAGTGATATGGGGGCAAGGGTTGATAAACTTTTTCTGTAAAGGGCCAGAGAGTCCGTTTTTTTGGCTTCGTGAGACATATGATCTCTCTCACAAGGACTCAACTGTGTCCTTGTAGCACAAAAGCAGCCAAGGACAATCTTGAACTAAGGGGTGGGTCTGGGTTCCAATAAAACTTTTCAAATCAGATGGTAGGCTGGGTTTGGCCTGCGGTGAGAGCTTGCCGATCCCTAGTCCAGAAATAAACAATGCTAATCTGAAAGTCGAGAGAACTGGCTTTGTCTGTAAACGAAACTGGTGACCTTGAACAAATTACTCGATATCTGAGATTTGTCCAGATCTATGGATGCCAGTTTCACTATTTGTTTTAATGCCTTCATCAGCCTTTATTATTTTATTCTTATATTCTTATTTATTTTATTGTCCCTTTCACTACCTCCGTGCATAATAATGCGTAGTTAATTCATAATGATTCCATTTTTAAGTTGGAGCTCAATTGAGAACTACCAGTGTATTTTCTACCCAAAACATGAATTAGTCTTTTAGCTTTCTGCCCCCAGTTCATGGAGGGCACCAGTCACTCTGTGACTCACTCTCTCAGTGCTCTTGGGATGTGTGGGGGCCCCAGGGACCCCACATTGCATGGCCTCAGACTGTGTTATGCAGTCAGTCGGCGCTTTCTCTGGCCACACTGCCCCTATCCTCGGCTGTCTGCTGTCATTTCTCCCAGCTGCTAGTCTGCTCCCTAATGAATACTCAATTGCTTAGATCAAGGTCCAAGAATGTGTCCTTGCCTGTCCCAGCTTCGAGTAAAGCACAACAATGTCCCCCGAGACTGCTTCCTTTGCCTTCAGTGTTAAGTTCTAGGAGCAGGATGGTTGACATTCACAGAAATCCAACCCAGGAGAAGCAGGGCATCATTGAAATGCCTGCCCTTTCACCTGTCTAGCCAAACTATGACACTCAAGTCGCAAGACCAGTTTTACAAACCGCTTTCTTCTTAAGCCATTAGGCTGCCAGAAGCCTTCAGCACCTGAACATTTTCCATGCACCCTGAAAGCCAATTAGAAGACAGGCAAACACAGCTGGAGCCCCCATCCTCTTCATCCTCAGGAAGGGCATGGAGATTCCTCAGGGTTCTGGAGGAAGCCCATAATCGCCTCACACTTGCGTGTTGTCAACAAGATCAAAGTGCGCAACAGCTCTCTTGGGGGATGTTTAGAATAGAGATCTGAGGGTTAGAATGAGTCAAGGAAGGTGAAATAGTAAATGTTTATAGGGCGGCTCTCCATCCCTGATAAAGGGCGGGTAGTTGACAGGCAAATTGTGTTTTAGCAAAGGGCCGGATAGTAAAGTATTTGAGGCATTGCAGTCGACATACAGTCTTTGTTTCATATTCTTGTTTGTTTTTTATTTCGTTTTTGGGTTTTTTTTTTTAAACAAACCTTTAACATCATAAAAACTATTATTAGCTCATGGGCTGTACAAAAACAGGCTAGGTTTGGTCCGTGGGCTGTATAGTTTGCTGACCCATCTCAGAGCACTGAGACGTGGATCCTGGCTTTGCCACCATTTGCTGTATGATCAGGGATGAGTAAACTAAACTTTCTAAGCCTCGATTTCATCAACTATAAAGTGCAAACACCACAGCGTGGTTGACCTGGGTGGCTCATCCCAGTGCCTGGCACATAGTGGCATTCAGGCCATGAGCGGTGGCTGGCACTGCAGGTTCCTGAACCATCAAAGAATCTGTTTTAATGTGGCATATGCATACAACATAATATTGTTGAACCCTAAAAAGAAAGGAAATTCTGACACATGCTACAACATGGATAAACTTTAAGGACATCCTGCTCAGTGAAATAAGCCGTACGTGAAAGGACGAATCTTGTATGATTCTACTTGTATAAGGTACCTAGAGTAGTTAAGTTCACAGAGACAAAAAATAAAATGGTGGTTTTCAGGGGCTAAGGAAGGGGAAATGGGGAGTTACCATTTAATGGGGATAGAGTTTCAGTTTTGCAAGATGAAAAGAGTTTCGGAAAGAGAGGGATGGTGATGGCGATTGCGCAATAATGGGAATGTACTTATGCATGGAACTATACATTTAAAAATAGTTAAAATGATAAGTCAATTTTACCGCAATTCAAAAATCACATAGGAGATACATATCTCAGATACGGAAAAATAAAATAGGGTGAGTAGGGGGTGGCTTTAAATGGGGCAATTGAGGAGGGGCACCCTGGGAAATAGACTCAGTGGTCCTGCCTGATCTGCAGTTTCGCGTTCTGCAGTTTTGTTTACCCATGATCAGCCTCAGTCTGAAAATACTAAATGGGAAATTCCAGACATAAACAACTCACAAGTTTTAAGTTATATGTCACTCTGAGTAGCATGAAGAAATCTCATGCTATCCAGCTCTGTCCCACCTGGGACCTGAATTATCCCTTTGTGCAAGGTATCCACACCTGCCTATTAGTCACTTAGTAGCCATCCGTGTTATCAGATAAGCTGTCACGGTCTCTCAGTGCTTGTGTTCAAGTCGCCTTTATTTTACTTAATGATGGCCCCAAAGCACAAAAGAATAGTGGTGCTGGCAATTCAAATATGCCAAAGAGAAGCCAAAAAGTATATGTATGTATAGGAAAAAAGGATGGTATACATAGGGTTTGGTACTATCTGTGGTTTCAGGCGCCCACCGGGGGTCTTGGAGCATATCCCTCATGAATGAAACTCTAGGGGGTGGGTACAGTAAGTGCAAAGGCCCTGACCTGCGAGTGTGCCCGAGGTATCAGTGGGCTCGAGCAGATTAAATGAAGGGAAGATGAGATCTAACAAGAAAGGGGAATGTTGGGGTGGAAGATGGGGGGAGAGTCACACAGGACTTATGGGCCGCTTCAGATGCTTAACTTCTACTCTAAGTGGAATGGTGAGCCATTGTGGGGTTCTGAGCAGAAGAGTAATGAGAGCTTACCTATATTTTAACGGAATCACTCTGGCCACTATGTAGAGAGAAGACCATGGGGGCCAAAGGCAGAGGCTAGGAGACTAGATGGGAGGTTGTAGTCATTATCCAGGCCAGAAAAGAGGGAGGAGTGACAAGGGTGAAAGCAAAGGGGAGAACTGGTTGCATCAGGGATCTATTTTGAAGTAGGGTCAGCAGAATTAGCTGAAGGCTTGGATGTGGGAGGTGAGAGAAAGAGAGGAGTCGAGAACTGCTCCCAGGTTTGGGACCTGAGCCAAGACTTCTTCCCTGGCTAGGTGAAAGGCTCATATTAATTATCTCCCTTCTGTCTCATAATCAAGGCCCCGTAGGGGTTGCGGTCCCGGGGCCCAGGCTTGGGAGCTGCCAGGTCTGGGTCAGAACCCTGTTTCTGGTACTCATTAGTAGGGCGGCCAAGGCCCTTAACATCTTTGAGCCTCAGCATCCCCATGTGTAAAATGGAGAGTCTGACGCTCAACAGGTTAGTTATTGTGGGGACTGCGCACCGGGCTCACAGGAACTGGCCAGTCGTGGGGGCTGCTGCTATCTTATCAGCCCAGCTAGAATTAGAACATGGCCCTCCGCCCCCAAGTTCTCTCCCCAAGTTGTTTTTCTTGATTTCTGGACAGCCTTTGGTCAATTGATCATTCTTGGGAATAGCATTTTGTTTTCAAACATTTTGATTATACTAGATCTCACTGAAGAAAAGTTTTCATCAACCAATAGACTCTTTCCTAAGAGTCAGGGGCAGTTCTGAAGTTAAGGCGTGGTCATGTGTGTGCTTGGGGTTGGAAGAGGCAGGTCTTTGAGTGGCTCCGATTCAGTATTGCCCCTTCCAAGCAGGAGCAGCGAGCTCTCGGCCCTTCTTCCGCCGGGGCTTAATGCATTGGGCCAAGTGACCGGGCACTTTAACATTTATCAAGCACTACCTCACTCTGACCAAAGATTATCTAGACTAACAGAACAGAGAACCGTTTTCTCTCCCTTCTCCCATAATTTAATACGGAGTCAAGAAGCCAGGAAAAATGCTGGCGCCCTCACACAGGAGGCAATGTGAGGCTTGAGGGAGGGGCGGCAGGCCTACCAGAAGGAGCACCGCACTGGGAGTCTCAACTCTTGGGTTCGATACTGTCTGGGAATCACAAATCACAGCCTCTCTGAGCTTTAGTGTCTTTGACCGTAAAATAAGAGTAACAATATCCCCCCACGTACCTCACGGGGGATCAGTTTAAAGAAAGTTGGTGAATCTAAGATGTCCTAGGTCGTGACAATATTTATTAAATTCAAATGCATAGCCATAACCCCAGTCATCTTCTGCTGGATCCCAAATCCTGGTCTGTGGACTTCTTTCATTAGGATTACCTGGAGTTGCTTCATAAATTGGAGAACTCTGAATTCTGGGGCCCAGGCCAGCCCAGGCCTCTTCCCCTCCTCCCCACCAAGCAACTCTTAAAAGCTTAGACCCACTGATCCAGAAGCCAATTTTGATAGTATAGAGAAAGGAATAAAGAATAATTAAGTGCCCTTAGATTCTTGGCATTCAGAGATGTGCGACACTCTAAGCGATGGGCCTTATTCATCACATTCGAATCTTCCCCGTGGGTGGTGCACAGAGTTCCATTAAAAATAGCTAGGTAAGGGCACCGGTCAGAATTTTAAATAGGCAATGTGAATTGTTGCACACTTCCTTTCTGAAGGGATATTTTAATGTAGAGTCTTTTTCTAAAGATGAATTTCCACTGTTTATGCCATGTGTTTCTATGGCCCCAGTACATTCAGCCTTGGCTTTTCTTGGTACTTTGCTAAGTGCCACAAAATCAAGGCCTCACTGCTTTTATGCCAACCTTTCAGAACTGGGCTCTACTCCCACAACCATTCCATCACTGCAGCCAAATTAGTGATCACACCTGCATATTGATCCAGGCAAGTGCCCAGAGGACAGCCTGTCCTGGTTGAAAATAGGCCCTTGTCGCACAATGACTTGGTGGGACCTAGATGCTTCCAAAAGCCAGGCTGGCACTAGGAGTGCCTAAACCCTCAGCTTACAATCTCTTAACCAGATAATAAGCCCATCAACTCGGGGGCCAATCCCAAAGTTTTCAGTTGGGCATTTCTCCCTGTACTTGGGCACACAGGGATGCTCTGGAATCCATGTGGAACAAATTGGCAGAGGAAGCGGGCAGGCAGGGTGGTAAGGATGACCAGCAGCTCCTTTGCTTCTCAGAACCTGTGACTGAATGTGAGATAACTGGAAACCTCTCCCCAAGGATGCCATGCACGCATACACACACAGGTGCGAAGAGACAGCACTCAGCTGCCCTGATCATTGGGCATTTCACTGGCCCTGGGAACGAGGAGGAACAGGAACGATGCCCGCCACAGCGGGCCCCAGAGCCCGGGGTGGCCTCAGGAAGCTGACATCCCTTCACTCGGGAGACACAGAAACCTTGAGGAAAGCATGGAGTGCGTGCTTGTAGTGAAGTTACCTAGATATCTGGGCGCCATAATACCCCGAAGGACAGCTGTTTTACATCTTTGCTTTTGTTATTATTTTCAAATTTCCCAGCCCATGTTGTCTCCCTAGCCGGAATGTCCTTCTCCTCTTTATCCAAGTCCTACTCGCTCTCCTCAGGGCTCACCCCCTCCAGGCTGTCTTCCCAGGTCACCGGAAACCTCATTGACCTCGCACAGCTCCAAGAGCTTCCAATGGTCACCTTCCTGATAGAATTCTGTGCACGTGACTCTTACATTCCCAACCAGGTTCCATGCAGATGCTATGCCTGGGCATCATTGGCTATCGCTCCCCACTACCTAGCATGATGTTCAGCCACTAGCAGGTGCTTGCTCAGTGTCTGCTGACTCATTAGCATGGGCTGGGACATGAACAGAACCGAATCAGGTAATACAAGAGGCTTCTGAAAATAAGGTACTACCTGAATGAATGTTGAGAAACAAACTTTGGCAAAACAAGCTCAATAGATTATTCCATCATTCTGCACCTAGAAGAATGAGAGGGAGAGAGAGCGAAATGAAAGTCGCCAGTGACATCAGCTTTGGCAGTCGCTAATGGAAAGTCACCCTGCCAGAGCCCTGCTCCCTCATTCAATCCGGGAATGCTTTCCATTAACGTTATTGACCCGTCACAGCGGTTGGGGCAGAGCTGGCTGGGCCAGCTGTGCTCAGTTCCAATTGTTGAATCATCTTCAGTCCCTTTTGCCCTTCCTAATACCTTCAAGAATTAGAAGAAGCAAAGGAGGGGGGAAAAGCACCAAGGACTATCAGCTTCAGCAAATCCTTAATAGGAAGCAGTTTGGCCTGTTTCTTCCATCCCTGGGAACACTTTCCGTTAAAAACATTTCCTTGCCATAGGCCTATTTTAGACTTCTCATTGTATCCTCAGCCCAAAGAGAAATTCTCAGCTCTCCACCCCCAAACGCATTCTGTGAGTGATTTCCTTCTAAGGGCGGAAAAATCATTCTTTTCAGTGCACATTTTCAGTGTACAGCTTGTTGACATCAACCCAGAAACCCAGTAACATTCTGACCTTCTGAAAGCAGCAGACAGAAAGGCCAGAGGTGGCTTTCCTCGCTGTCCGCTGGACTCAGCGCCATCCAAAGGTACAAAAAGACCCCAGGACTAAAAGTGGAAGAAAACACTGAGGAGGAAGTAGAAGTCAGACATAACCAAGAAGGAAGTACATTCAATCTTCTCTGAGCTGGAAAATTAGAGCCAAGGGGGGATTCTATTATTAGGAGAAGCTCAGCGTCTTCTGTTCTCAAGGCTGGGTGGGGGTAGGTTGCAAAAAAAGGCTACACTGCCCTCTGTTGGGGGCCTATCTGTACACAGCTAAGGGCTTTTCATTCATGATCTGAATTTACTCATTGCACAACCTTTGGGAGCTATGACTATCTGAAAAAACAAACAAACAAGCAAACAAAAACAAAACTCTGAGATGAGAAACATCAGGTAACTTGCCCAAGGTCGTACAACTGAGACCTGGCGTAAGCAAGAATGCTAAACCAGAGAAAAATGATTTTGAAGTTTATTGTCTTGCCATTTATCTTTATAGCTACTTTTTCCTCTAGGGCCCAGAGAGGTTCATGTTCTGAGAGTGTGCCTGCAGTTCTCCCTAGTGCAGTGGTTCCCAAAGCTAGCTGCATGTTAGGGTCACCTAGAGACATGCTCTCACCTGCCAAGTACTCAAGCCCCACCTCCAGAAACTTTGGTTGTAATTGACCTGGGGTGGATCCTGGCTCAAGTTGTTAAAGTTCTCCAGGTGATTCCAATATGCAGCCAGCGCCAAGAATCCCTGTTCCAGCTGCAGAAGGCAGAAACAGGTGTTTCCCTCATGCCTCTGGAGCAGTGTTTAATAGTGAGCAAGTCTGGAGGGCCTCACTGAAGGAAAGTCACTTTTGAAGGACGTAGGCCCAAGAGTGGAATGTTCCAGTTATACTTTGTGACGTTGTGGTAGGATGAATAATAACACTCCCCTCTCCCACAAAGAGCTTCACACTCTAATTCCTGGAAACTATAAATATGTTACCATACATGGAAAAAGGGACTTTGCAGATGTGGTTAAGTTAGTGATTTTGGGATGAGAAATTATCCTGAATTATCTGGGTGGCCCTGATGAAGTTTCAAGAGTCCTATAAGGAAGGCAGGGGAGTCAGAGTCAGAGAAGGAGATGTGGTGACAGCAGCAGAGGTTGGAATGGTGTGAGGAAGGGATCCACGATACGGCAGCATCTAGATGCTGAGAAAGCAGAGGAAACAATCCTCCCCGCCACCCCCAGCCTCCAGAAGGAACAGCTCTGCCAACACCTTGACTTTAGCCCAGTGAGCCTGACTTTGGACTTCTGACCTCCAGATCTATATGAATACATGCATTTGTATTGTTTTAACCCATCAGGTTTATGGTCATTTATTACAGTAGCGATAGAAACTAATACAGATGTTGTGTCGCTTACTTCACTTGTCTCTACATCAGGATCATCTTCAACATGGTGGTTGTGAGGATTAAATGCATTGCTTATAAACAAATTGCTTGGTACAGTGGCTGGCATACAGTAAATAAATAAACGGGGCTCACTATTATAATTCTCATGAGGCGGAATGTGGAATCATGAAGGAAGATGTGAGGAGAGAGAGCCTTTGGACTGTGCCCAAACATATTTCTGCAGGACAAGGGAGTGAGTGAATGGAAAGTAAATGAGCCCAGGCTGGTGCAAAAGAGCACCGGCAGCAGGACTTCTCAGCCAGCTGGCTTTTGGGGATGTTTGCACCTACCTGTTCTGAACATCTCATGTTCCCAGCGCTACTGGGTTTATTCCCCCTGGAACTCGGCTCCTTTGGTGTGAGAATTCACATGGGGCAAGACAAAAGGAATAGGAATCACTGAGACACTTAAAAGGCCCAGAAACACAGGCTCCCCAATATTTGATTCACGGTCTGAGTATAGGCAATTGGTCCACTTCTGAGCTTGTAGACAACTCCAGGTTCTTAAACCATTCGAAGAATGAAACCTTGTTTTCTATCTGTTTAGTGTTGGTTGAATTATGAAAAATACTGTACACTCTAACACTCACTAGACTTGTGATTGGGTGAAACTGACTCTCTTCTCCAGCTCCTCTTCTGCAATGTGGGGACAAGGAAAACACCTACCTGTGGGGTTTTTGAGAGCATTAAGTGCAAAGGGCAGACTAAGTGCTGGGCACACTTTCGAGTGCTCAGCAAGTTAGCTCTTAATGTTCTTACCAGGATTATTTTTGTTTGAGGAAAATAAGTGAAAATGGGTGAAGGCAACTACCCACTTAGGAGACCGGACATGAAAGATGGTAATTTTCAGTATTCTTCGATGGCTTTATTCAATTTCTTTTAAGGAGCTGCAAAAGACAGTAGTCCAAAATAGCCAGATAAAGTCACTCATTCCCTCAACGAGTATTTATTGAGTGCCTACTGTGTGCCAGGCACTTTTCTAGGAACTGGGAACCTACGGAAAACTAAGGCCTCTTTCCTGTTCTCAAGGGATGTCCAGTCTAATGGTGGAAAGAGACATGGTGGGTTTTTATTATAAGACAGCAAGATACATGTCACAGTTGGAGTAGGTAGGGTATGATGAAGATGCACACGGGAGAGACCTAAACCTAGACCTGGGGGAGGGGTCATCAGGGAGGGCTTCCTGGAGAGAGTGACATCTAGGCTGGCTGAGTGGTTGTTTCCCAGGTGAAGGAATAAGGATAAGGGCAGCTTTAGAGGGGACCCGCTCTTCTGAAGGCTTGAGTCAAGAGCAAGCAGTGTTTTCAGGGAACTACAAAGAGTCAATAGAAGCATGATATGTAGGTCCAGGCCTGGAAGCGGGTGGTAGGAGAGGGATTGGCTGAAAATATGTCATTCAGATCATAGGGTGACTTAAGATGCATGGTAAGGCATTTGGATTTTAGCTTGAGGACAGTGTGGGGAACTGCTGAAAAACTAAGCAGAACAATTTTATAATAAGATTTGAACTTTAGAAATTTCACTTTCAGGGGAAGAGTTGAAGAGGGTCAAGATGAAAGTCAAAAAACAAGCTGGAAGGCTATTACAGTATTTCTGGTGGAAGGTAATGGGTGGTGGAGCCAGGGCACTGGCAGCAGGGGCGTGAGGCGGGTGTATTTAGGGATATTAGGGCCATGGAGCCGCCGATTGTGTGGTGCGATAAGGGAAATGGAGAAAGGCCTGACTTCTAAGTTTCTGGCCTGGGTGAACGGTGGTACCATTTACTAAGTCAGGAAATGTAGGGACCAGCATTTGGAGTGGCAAGTGGCGAGCTTAACTTTAGACACAGTGATAAACCCGTGGGACCTTCAAGTGGTAATATGCAGATGATAGTTAGATGTGAATCTAGAGTTTAAGGAAGAGATCTGAGATGAAGAAAGAGTTGAAAATCATCAGCCCCATAGGTGGTCTGCTTGAAACCAGGGAGAGTGAAGAGTAGGAAGAGAAGATGGACAGTGACCTCAGGTCAGAGGAAGAAATGACAGTCAAAAAAGGGGAAGCTGAGGCTAAACACCCCAAGAGGAGAAGGACGACAGAAGGATGGTGTCCTGGAAATTCAGGAAGTGAGTGCTTCAGAGGCGGGAGGGGTTCACAGTGCTGAGTGCTTCTTTGAAGTCAAAGTGCACGAGAATATGGACTTGACAAAATGAAGGCCTTTACCAGCTGTGGTAAGAGTGGTTTCAGTAGAGTGATGGGGGTGAAGAACCTGATGGGTATGGGCAAGAAGTAGAAGACAAGTGAGTGGAAAGAGAGCAAATGGGGACCTTGCTTTCAAGATGAAGACATGACATTCTCTTGCAAGAACTTTGAGGAGAGCAGACAGATCAGGCAGTAATTGGAGAGAAACAGGAGGTAGAAGTTGTTTTTTTTTAACATATAAAAAACTTGAGAATAATGAAATGTTGCTGATGAGGAAGAAGAGGAAAAAGGGATAAGTGAAGGTATGTACCTCGGAGCTCTGTTATCATAGGAACCTAACCCTGTATTTCCCCTAGGAGCAGTAGTTCAGGATTCGCTAACTCAGTGTTCATGATGACTGTATAGAGGATAGCTATTATGAATAAGGAGAATCGACTCCACAAGAGACAAGAAGAGTCAGGAAAATATCTCAGAAATGGACTGGGGGGCATGCTTTGGGCCATGGGTTGGCCATCTAGAGTCCCTGACCTTGTCACCCAATAAATTTGCTGGACCAAAATACTCCTTTCAAATACAAACACAGGGAGTTGGTTGTCATCTGGGCTTTGCTCTAAACAAGCAGCCTGGGTGTATGAATAGTGGGAGGATGCGTAGCAGTAGGCAAATGACATCAGTAAGGGGACATTGAAACTAAGATGTGGGGAGACAGAGAAGGTGTCTTTGGTGTTCTCTCTCTCTCTGCATTGTGCAATTTATCTAGTTAAAGGGGGCCTTTTTCTGAAGATTTCCCAGGGAGTCTCACATTTTACATTCCCATCTCTCCTGGTGACCCCAAAGTTTGGTTTAAATACCCTACTCTAAAATGGTGGTTTAATCTTCACTGTACCCCTACCTGGATGGCGGAGGAAGTTAATTCCATACAACAGAGACTTGGCACTACACAGTAATCTCTTTTTTATTAACTCGTCTCAGCAGTTGAAAGCATTGGAAAAAACCATAAAAACATAGCAACCAAAAAAAAACAAAACATAAGCAAGAAACTTTGCAAACAAGTATATATACTGTGGGAAACACTAAGAACCTTCCCTTCCCACCGTCTTTTATCCTATATCAGAAAAGCAAGACTTCTCTACTCCCAAAGTGAGTTGAAAATAAAACGGAGGATGGGGGGACCTACTTTGTTTTAAAGGCTGCAGCGCACATTTCGAAGTTAGGCATTTGAACTTGGCAATTTTCTTTTCCTCGGGGATGTCACACTGCCTGCGGTTGGCTCCCCAAGCTTCAGCCACCAGATCAATCCTATTCATGAATATTTTTCAAAGAAGGAATCCATAATATTATTTGGTAATCCATGGCAACATTAAAAACTCTTCTATCCAGAAAGTTTTTCCCACCCTAAATAAACCAATAAAAACAATACAATTTTAGAGCTAGATTATATCTTACAGCCCATCTGGTCCAACCCCCTTATATAATGAGAAAACTAAAGTACTAGCTAGCGAAGATATTTGAAACTCAACAGCCCAACAGACCTAGAACTAGGAGGCAGAGCTAAAACCAGAACTTTCCAAGCTGCAACCTCTTGTTCTCTCCATGGCGAGCATAGGTGGGAAACAGCTGCTTACTTTGCTTTTCTGAAAAGCACATTAAGTTTGAACTCAAGGACAAGAAGTGTTGTTGTTTTCTTTCTCTTTGTTAGGCTCTAGATTCTCTGGCAACTTATTTTCCTAAACTTAATTACCATGAAGATTCCCTTTTGAACTCCGCATTCATTCCCTAGGGCTGCCATAGCCAAGTGCCACAAACCAGGTGCCTTAAAAACAACAGAAATCTACTCTCTCACAGTTCTAGGCGCTAGAATTGTGAAATCAGGTGTTAGCAGGGCCTTCGAAGTCACCCTCGAAGAGCCCTTCCTTGCCTCTGCACAGCTTCCGGTGGCTCCCCCAAATCATTGCATTCTTTGGCTTGCAGCTGCATCTGCCTAGCCTCTGCCTGCCTTCACACAGCCTTCTTCCCTTTGTCGATCTCTGTGTCCTTCTCCTCTCTCTTGTAAAGACATCAGTCATTGGATTTAGGGCCCACCCTAATTTAGTATAAGGCCTTATTTCCAAATAAGTTCCCATACTGAGGTTCCCGATGGGCATGAATTGATTAAGGGTGGAGGAGGCATGGGGAGGAGACACTATTTAAGCCACTACAAACCCCTCCAAACTTCCGTAAAGTTGCAGGTTAATCCACTGGGGCTGATGACCTGGCACCAAACTTCTCTATTCCATTTCCATAGGCCATCACAATGCCAGCTTTTAAGAGCTGATATATGCAAACTCTTCTCATTACCTTTCAAGTTCTTTAGGTCCTTACCTGTCTTTTTTTCCCCCGTTACTTTTATTAGCATTTATTTTATGCTGAGTTTACTCCCAGGCCATAAGTTTTTCTTTTTTTGGTTTCTTCTGGGATATCTTTTTCTTCTGAGTAGCGTCCTCTCCTGGTTTAGGAACGATCTGCTGCTTTTTCAGTAGGACCATCCCAATGTGCCCATGAGCTGTAAGGTCTGCATGGCGTCTTGGGCACTTTCTTCACCTGTGATGTGCTCAATGACCAGAGAATCTACATCAAAACCTTAAGTTCAGCATTAGTCTGCATTTTTAACCATGTGTAGAAAAATTAAGCACTCAGTCTGGGCCACTGTCCTGTGTCCAGCCCCACTGTTTGGCCTGGGCACACCTACCAGCTCCACCATTCTAATGGCACACACTGCTTCTATAAAGTGACATCCTTCAGATACTTGGTGGCTTTTTGGATATACATACCCCTGATGGCCTGGGCAGTTTCATGAGTTTTCTTAAAGTGAACACAAAGATTTAACTATCTTGATTTGCATGATTTTGTGGGTTTTTCTGGGTCAAGTGAATAGTGAATTCTTTTCAGAGTTCACCTCAAGTCCCTAGGGGAGGAGCTTTACCTGCCATTCTTAAAGTGAATAGCAATAAAGTGTAACCGTCAACATTTGGGCTTTGGTGTTGGGTGGGGCCTGAGATACGAGCTGTTTGGCTTTAACACTCTAGCTTGTCTCCTCATGGTTGCAAGATTACTGTCCCCACTGCAAGAAGCATATCTTTACACAGTCCCATCCATGAATAGGAACTCTTTTTTAAAGGGGAAAAACCTTTCTCAAATGACCATCCCCACCCATCCAGACTTTACTCAGGTCCCATTGGTCAAGACTGAGTCACATGACAATGTTCGAATTCAGGGTTCTCAAATCTTTCGGTCTCAGGACCCCTTTACATTATTAAAAAATACTGAAGACCCTAAAGAACTTTTTGTCTTTGTGTTACACCCGTCAACACTGACCCTGTTAGAAAGTAGAACTAAGACATTTCTAAAATTTTTATTCATTCATTTAAAATGGGAATAATAGCCCTGGCCAGTGTGCCTCAGTTGGTCGGCACATCCTCCTGTAAACTGAGAGACCATGGGTTTGGTTCCTGGTCAATGCACATGCCTAGGTTGTGGGTTCAGTACCCAGTCAGGGTGCGTGCAAGAGGTAAACCATCTATGCTTTTCTCTCACATCGACGTTTCTCTCCCTTTCTCTCTCCTCCCCTTCCCCTCTCTCTAAAATCAACAAGCATGTCCTTGGGGAAAGATAAAATTGAAATGAAATGAAATGGCAATAATAAGCCCATTACATGTGAAAATAAATATTTTTATGAAAAACAACTATAATTTCCAAAGATAAATTTAGTGAAAAGAGTGGCGTCATTCCACAGTATATTTTTGCAAATCTTTTCAATGTCTAGCTTAAGAAAAATAATAGAAGACAGCTGTGTTCTTATATCTGCTTCTGCACTCACATGGATTTGTAGTTGGAAAGGAAGAAGTATGTTAACAGTCTTTCCAGATAATTTGGCTATTCTTTGATATTGCACCAAACTTGATAAATAGTGGTTTCTTAAAGGTTAGTCACAATGTGAAATCTGAAAACATATCAATGAATTTTTCATACTTGAATACATAAAAATCTTATACTTCAAATGTTATAACATATGTATCAGTCATTTGGAAAATATTAGTTCACTGAGTTACACAGATCTTACAAATGTTAACTTATTTAACTATATAATATAAAAAGTCACATTCATTAACATTATCATCAATCTCATTCTCATTCCTTTTGAAAGATTGGATTTTATCACTGACAGCAAATAGTGTCAGTTGTTTTTCTTGATATGACTCATTCACTTTATGTCTTGAAAACATTTCTATCAAATAACCAAACCCAAACAACCATAGGTTATTTCAAGTAAAAATGGTGTTCCATGAAAAAACAAAACAAAACAGTTCAGCTTATAACTCAAACAGTTGTACAAGTGCTTTTCCTCAGGACAACCATCATTTGCTACATGGTAGAAATGATTTATAGTTCCTTCCCAAGTCAAGATGTAATAAAATTAATAACTTTTACCGCTTTGTGGATATTGTTAAGTAAAACACTTTTTAAAAGACTTTTTGTGATGGTGAAGAATACAGTGCCTACAGTTTGGTGCCATGAGCCTTGCTAAGCCACCAGTTCTGATCCACCATTGTGCTTGCAACATCAGCGGAAATGACATCACCGGGAAAAATGCAAATGGCAATTGGAAATGATAATTATATATTCTGTTGTATCTGTGTATTCATCGGAGGTTATATACATATATAATTTTGAAAATACTTTTGACCTTTCAGACTCCTAAAAGATCTCCGAATCCCCAAGTATTTTTACACTTTGAAAACTGTTACCCTAGTTGAAAGGAAAGCTGTGAAAACAAATACCTGAGATTTTCGGTTACTTTCTCCAGGAAGCAGACTCTGCTTGCAGAAGAGACACGGAATAGCTGTTCATTGGTCACCAGCAGTGCCCAGCACTGCCTTTGAAACATGCTTGGCACAAAGAAAGCACTCATTGATGTCGGATGTCGTGGTTATAAGTGTTATTATTTTGTATGTGAGCAATGTGATTTCCCTTCCCACTCCCTCCTCTAGCATGTTTTTTTTAAGCAATTACTTTACTTGATGTTAATACCCTGTAAGATGCAACAGGCTTTTTTTTTTCCTCAGAGAAATAGGCTAAGTAACCTAAAATTCCATACAAATTAGGAGAGAATGGCAACATCCCCCAGGACAGTGCTCAGTTCTGTGGCCAGCATGTTTCTAACAGGTGTCTTTCCTGCAGTCTTCTGGACCCAGGAGTCATAGCTGGTGAAGTCATGCCAACTTAGATCTCCAGAAAGCTACTTCAGGCAGTTTGACCACAGAACGAGTATTAGATTCTCACATTTTTCTTCCATGATGCGATCGTCTATTCCCAGATAGCTGAGTGCTTCAAATGGACGTTCTTTAAATTCTACCTCTGTGTTAACTGCATGAGAGAGCTCACATCCTGTATGACTTTATCTCCCTGCAGAAATGTATTCACTAAATGAGTACCACAAATCGCTGATATTAAGAAGTACTTTTTCACATTTTAATATCTTATAAATTAGAACATATCTTATTGTCTCTCAGGAGTCACAATTTATCTGGCAGTGTTTTCCCTTTCTTGGTGACACATGAAATAGTGATGCATCTACTATCAACAGGATCTTAGAATCAACAAAAATGATATTTAAAAATTTAACTCCAGACTTTTCCAGGCCTGATATAAGCAGCAACTACTTGGAGACCACCCCCATACTTTCTATGAGAGTATTATTATGCATCCTGTAATTTATGACTTAATGCCTCTAAAACAAATCTGCTATAGTGAATCTCACAGAGGTCAACACCAAGGGAGGAACTCGTCTCTCTCGCTGCACTGCCATGCCTCCCTTTCTGCACACCCATAGCAGTGGGTCCCGGTAAGCTTCCTTTTTACCTAGGATGGCAAAGCTGCTCCAAGCTGAGTTTTGTGCTCAGCTGCAATAGCCTTCTTCGGCCGAGGCTCTCCCTCCTGAAATTCCATTCACCACCTGTATCCTTGGTTTAATCATTGTGAAGAAGGGGTTGTTTTTAATTATTTTTTCTTTCCAGAAGTAAGTGGGGCAACACTAAACAAATAAATAGACTGGGCCTGTTTTCTAAAATATACCAGTTATGGATGAATCACCCTTCTAGGTCAGTGATTCTCAATTTTTCTTTTTGCCTCTAAGCACACACAATGCCCTCCCGACAGTACCCGTCCTTAGCCCCAGTGAACCAGGGGGAGGGGGGAGGAAAGATGGAACATGGCACAGATGCCTAGAGGAGCACATCAGACTCCCTTGAGGCTGCTCCCAGAGCCCCCATGTGACTCTAACCTATGTCCATCACTGCTTCGGGTCATCTTTCTATGCCTGGGCTAGTGACTTGCACCCAGTAATGGCTTAAGCCATTGTTTCTAAAGATGATTGAAAATAATATGAAGTTAGGAATGCAAAATTAGGCATTAATGTTTCGAAGAGACCTTAGCAATGGATGATGCTGAGCTACATCAGCCTGTAGGTGTGGTGACGTTCACTTCTGTTCTGGCCAATAAAAAGTGAACAGCAGTGCTGTGTGAGATTTTCCCAGGCTTCTCCTTGAAGGGATGGAGTGAACGGACCTCTCTTCTCCCTCCACCCTGCTGCCTGGAACGCATCTATGGTGGCTAAGGGCTCCAGCAGCATCTTGGACCAAGAAAATGAGGGTTGTAGCTCAGACAGTGACAGAGAAGGCCTCCAAAATCCAAGTCTCTGATAACTCTGTGAAACTGCCTGCAACCTCAGGCTGCTTCCCTCCCAGACCTCTTCTTTTTTGTGAGAAAATAAAGTTTTGAGTGTTCACACCACGATCTTGGGATCTCTCTGTCAGCCCCACACAGTTCCGCACAACATGCACCATGACGTGATTCATACAAGAGGGGCGGGAATGAAGGTCATGAAAGGAGCCCAGGCCTGGAGGACATAAACCCTTTTTCTGGTCTTTGCTACGCTAGTTATACATTTAGCTTGCTTCATGAACTTAAGTAACCCACATAACCCCTATTTACTCAAGTTTCCTCATTTAAAAACAGTAGGACTTCCTCCCACAGAGTCATGATAGTTAAATGACATGAAAATAAGGCAGTCTTTTGAGATGGTAAAACCATTCATCTTCATTACAATTAGTTGTAGTAGTGATGCAACACAGAATAGTCCTTCCGTTCTTCCATTTCCCGCTAACTGGGCTCAATTCTAGATTCCCATGCCCTGGGCGGTCGTGCTAACATTAAAACTGAAACCATGGACAGAGGTTCACAGAGCTAGAGCCATTTCACTGGAGAATAGAAGTTGGAAGAGAAGCAGGCATTGTTAAAGTCTTCAAATTATAAGATGTTTGCAAAGAGTGACCAGCTGTTTTCTATGACATCCAAGGATGGAAGGTTGTAATTAGAAGAATCAGAATTTCCTGGTTGGGGGCTGCCTTAGAGCCACAGGTCCCTGCGGGCAAAGCTTGTCGTGAGACAGGTATTTTTATGAGATCTCAGGAGAAGGAACTAAGGGAATTAGGGAAACAAGTCAGAGCAGGGGAGGAAGATCGTGAGTTCAGCTCAACTCCAGCCCCGGCCTGATCCCAGAGGGAGCTCTGGGGCTTTAATAGTACTGAGGAATTGTCCACCTCAAGGAAAGGGGACCAAGCTTTTATGCCCCAGTCTCAGTCAGTCCCTGGTGCACGCCACCCCTGATAGGGGTAGGGGAACATCATCTCCCCAGCGTCTCTGAGTGAGGAGGCCGCCAGGGGCTGAAGACAATCCTCAAGGAAGAGTGCAGCTGAGGCCTGAGGGCAGCCAGCACTCACGGCAGCTGCGGCATGCGTGCACTGGCCCAGCGAAGGGGGGCTGAGTGGTGCCCCCAGTGTCTCCTGTGAGAATGGAACACCGAAGCACGAGAGCAACTTACGGAGAAAGCTTCTGACTACTTCTTTAGAGACCCGTAAAATGAAAGCCAGCTCACCTTGGGAGGCAGAATCTAAATAAATAGCTTGCCACGAAGAGATGGATGAATGGGCCACCTGCACAGTAAGTTATGGTGCTCTGTTCTCCTGCACCCTGAAAATTCAACTGCAAACCTGGCAGAAACAAGACTGCGTGGGACTCAAGGGCTCCATCCGGAGGCTGCCCACAAATAGTTAGAGACATGAGCAGGGGAACCTTTTCTCCTTATTCCTTGTACTTCTTTTCCTCATGAGCGGTGGCCTCCGTCAGAGGCGGTGTGGAGTAATCATTAAAAAGGCAAGGTCTTTAGTTAACCTCTCGTCGGCTCTGCCCCTGGGCTGCTTAGTTAAGCAACCGGAGCCTCACTCTCTCCAGCTGTCAAATAAGTACAATTCGTATAGCAAAGGCAGCTGGCTGGCTCCCCCTCCACAGTGTAGGCACCAGGCTGCCCAGTCGGCGCCCACATGTTCCAGGCCCCCTTGCAGCCACATGTGACTTATTCTCAGCAATGGAATGTGAGAGGAAGTGACTTTCTCTGGTCAAAGTAGTCAAGAAGTGGGTGACTTGCCCATCAGCTCCTTCCCCAACCCACAGTCAAAAGGAGAGGATTCTGCAGACCGAAGCAGGTGAAAGCATCAGATGGAGGCAGCCTAGGTCCCTGCATTCCATGGAAGACTGGGTCCCCAGGATTGCTCAGAGTAGACTGAAGTAAGAAAGAAGCCAACTTTTCCCTTTGCGAAAGCACAGAGATTTGGGGATTTGTTAAAACAGCTGGTGGTAACCCCGACAAATACAATGATAAATTCCCCCTTTAAGGCCGTCATAAGACTGAGATTAAATCTGTACAGGATTTTAGGCCCCTAAATAATCTCCGTCATCGCGCCTCACAAGGTACCCCAAAGTGGACACGGAGTCTATGTAAGGGCACTACGCTGGCGTTTCCTGGTATTTTGTTACAGAATATGCAATGCAGCTGTTAGACAAATTCTCTAGCCCTTCTTTAAGAGCCGATATATAGAAGTTCTGTAGTTGTTGTTGCTTAGAAACCTAGCAGTAATCAGCGCTTCCAACTGTTAGTCAATGGTATTAAGAAAGACGGGATAGAATTTTTTACGGACACAACAATAAAAATCAATAGCTATTGAATATTTACTGTGTGCCAGACACTGCACTAAGGACTTGGATATGTTATTTAGTTCTAACCATAAACCGATGATTTATACATAGATATTATTATCCCCACTTTAAAGATAAGAAAACTGAGATTTCAAAAACGTTAAGTAATTTGCTGAGTAAGTAAGTGGGAGAACTGGATTTAATTTGGGTCTATTCAGCCCCAAAGCCCGTGTCCTTTCCTTTCTGTATAGACCAGGTTCCCTCTGAGCCTAAGGGCCCCAGTCACTGAGGTAATTTAATCACCACAAAACCATAGCCAGTTTCCTATCGCTTGGTAGATTTTTTTATCCGCTTAAAGTCAACAAGCAACCCCAAATGGAAAACTTCCTTTTTATTAAGCCATTATTATTTATTATTATTATTTTTTTTAGTTACCTCCCTGCAATATTTTCCAATCTTCTCTTAATTTCAACCCCTCGTCATGAATTGGCACATCACGGAAGGAAAGGACCAGAAACCTTACAAGAGCAGAGCAAAAAATATTCAGTGATTTTGCCCCTAGGTGAAAGACGCTATCCTCGGCGGCGCCTCTGGCTTCCCGTGTGAGCCCCGGCCTCTGTGGTCATCCGCATGTCCCATGAGCCATCTGCCTCTGCCAGATGTCACTACACAGGAGGGTGACCTAGGCCCTTGGGCCAGCTCAATAAAGTAGATAAAAACAAAAGGCCCAGATGCTCCGTGTGGCTCTGCAAAGGTGCGCTCAGACCCTGAGCACCTACCACGGGGCAGCCCAACGTGACAGGCAAAGAAAGAAGGGGGCAAAGCGCCCCTCCTCCTAAGGAACAGAGGTTCCTTAGGCTGGGCCTGGCTAGAGTCCGCCCGGCCTTTCCTGTTCCAATCATTCGCTCCCTTTAAGCCTTCGCAGCCTGCTCTACAGCACGACAGCGTTTTTGTGAAGAGTAGGTGTGCTCTCAGTGCTGATTTCTCATCTTGTTTAATGGCAACTCAGGGCAAGGGAAACAAGGCAAGTGATACTGACACTTACACTTGGCATTTTTCCTCCTGGATTTCTCCACAGGCTTGGGGATTTGATGGTGTAAATGAAGCATATTTCTCCTACCCTCTGGCTTCTGGAGCAATGGAGAAATCACTCATGAGAAGGAAAGATCACAGGAGCGCCCCTCTTGATGAGTGGGCTGGTTTAAAGACCTGACTGGGATGCAAGGTCAACAGGACCATTTTCTCTTCCCACTGGATGGAAATCACACGTCGGCCGCAGGGTGAGAAGCAGTGGGCGCCCACCTGCTGCCTGTGGTGAGCAGGATGGGCGTGGCTTCACCTCGGAAGACTAGACAGAAGGGCCAGAGGGTCCTCTGGCAACCTTCCCAGGGGAGGAGAGCCCGGAGGGATCCTTGTTCGATGGGGATCATAGGAGTGAAGCAAATAAACTTCCTTCCCAACAAACCGCTGGAGACAAAGAGAAAAAGGAGCCTCTCATTCTGAGGCCCACTAGACGTCTGAGAAAAAAGCCACCAAAAACTAATCACACTTGTCCCCCTCTGTCAGCTGACCCAGACTTCCCTTTTTGCACCAAGAAGCTGACGAGCTTTGCAACTCTTGGCTGACTAGCTGGGACATATCTGCATCTATTGATCCAAATTGCCCTGTCAGTCTCCTCCAGCCAGCGCCTGGTGGCCTTTTTCCGTGTCCTCCCTCCTGAAAACATTACACAGCCTTAAGTAAAGGTCGACATTTGGAAGTACCCCTTTTCCTGCACTGGCTGCGTTTTTTTGTCCTGGGAGATAACAGGTGGGCTACTCTGCTTTCCTGAGCTGCAGACACCGCTCTGTGGTCACCTCAGCTCCTGAACGCATTAGCACACCAGGCAGGTGCAGATTACAGCGCCCAGGGCCCCACGTGCTTTCCTGACCACCCATTCCAGTCTGTGAGCACTTCCAAAGCAAATCAATATTTTAATGGCTTTTGGCTATACTAATGGGTCATAGTTTCTCTGGTTTTTCTCCTTGGCCCCCAAGCCCCCCGTGCATTGCCACTGTCCCGTCTCCTTAGGCGGCATACCCCTAACTATTAGGAGTGCCATGGGAGGCCAAGGATAGGGGCCTTCCGGTGCCTTCTCCCGGGACCTTCGGATCTTAAAAAAGCGTTTCTGGCCTTCTGTTACCCTCGTAGGTTTGTTTGGGTGCTGACAGAGTCAAAGATTTCTAAAGCCGGCTTGCCTCTCAGGTTCAGTGGGTCTGATATTCTACTGATATATTTACCCACTGTAAATAATCTCCTACATAAAATACTTGCACATTTTAAACTGTCTGGTTGCCCAAGCAGAGTGGAATGTTCCAGAAGAAGCCCATAAGTGCCAAGGTTTAACACTGTGGGTTCGGCATTTTTGTGCAGTGGCTGTTTCCCTGACAGGCCGGGTAGCTGGTGGGGAGCCAGGGCAGCCAGACCCCACGGAAGCCAACAAGAATTGTAGGCAAATATCCTTAGGCTGTGTAAGAGTGATGCTATCTTGAATTTGTCTCACTTCCAGAAACTCCATAGAACAGAGGGATATTTACATATATGTGGTCTCCCCCTTACTGATGTTTTAAATGAAAGACTATCTTTTGCAAGTCTATAAAATACCCCCGTACCCCCCGAGTTCAGGCCATCGCTGTGTCTCACCTGGTTTGGTCTCAGTCCTTCCTTCTCCACTCTTGACCCCTGGCTGCACTCTTGACTCCCGCAGTCACCAGCTTCAATCTCCTACTGCCCAGTTTTTTGTTTCCTGGTTAAAACTTGTCAGAGGCTCACCTAATTGAAAGGAGTATGAGGGCCCCAAGGTTCGTCCAAGGCCCTCTAGGCGGTGGTCCTGACTTTTCTCAGGTCCACCTGCTCCCCAGCACTCAGCTCGGTCCAGGCAGATGTACTTGTTCTCCAGACACACGCCATGCAACCTTGACTTCTGCTGGACAGCCCCAGCCCTCCTCCTGCCATCGTTCTAGACCAATCCTAAATGCCCCCTTCTGCCAAAAGCCTACCCTGTTCTTCTAGGTGGGCACACTTTCTTTGGGTGTCAGTGTGGGCACACCATTTTCTGTTCCGTTCTCTGTCCGTCTCTGCGCTTGTCCTGGCCTCCTCTTTGAGGGCAGTTTCTCCATCCGTTCATCTCGTATTCTCCTCAGCATGCGGTATAGTGCCCTACACTTAGGGATTGTTCAATAAATAGTAACTGAGTTGATTGGGAGTTAGGGTAGATGCCTTTCTCATCATGCGCCCTAAAATACAACCTTCCTGAATATTTTCTATCCTGTGTTCAGAAATTATAACGCCCTCTTCCCACTGTCATCGAGGGAGAAGTGTGTGCTCTTCAATGTTTAGAACAGCTTCTGTCCTCTTCCTGCGACTTTAGGAAGCACAGCGGCATGGGGTGTCGGGGAGGGGGCGGTGGCGAGACAGGGTCTGGCAACACAGAGGGAACTTCGGTGACTTTGAAGTTATGTTTGAATTCCTGTTCCATCACTGACCACGTGTTTGACCTTGAGCAAGTTCCTTAATTTCTCTGAAATTCACTTTCTCACCTCTGAAATGGAGATTAAGAACTAGCTATTTTATAAGTTTATTTATGAGAATTAAAATAGAAAGGGCCTGCTAATCACTTAGTGCTTAGTATATAGTGGGTGTAAATCGTAGTTCTCATAATCACCCTTATCCTAGCAGCCAGTCAGTTTCCATAACCATCATTTCCTACCCATGTTTCACGCCAGAATCCAAGATTGAACCTTTTCTGAGTATACATGGAGCACCTACTGTTTACCTGGCATGCTACTGACGGTTGTAGGGGAAAGGGCGGTGGATGGAGATGGAGGTCCCCAAACTAAATATGACAAGATTATAATCTGATTGAATGGAGCGCTAGCACAGGGACATCTGTTGAACTGTACTACAGACAGGTGTTTAAATGTATGTTAAAAGGTGAAAGATATTTGCTTAAATCAAAGCGAGATGATGTACATGTGGCAACGAGGAGACCCGCTGCCCAGGGCCGTGTTCTCCCGCTGCCGTCCGCGGTCACGGACCGTCTGACTCTGGTGGTAGCCGGGCTTCCTGGACCCGAGCCTCCTGCCCCTCTGCGGTTACACAGCCCCTCGCAGCCCCACCCCTCCCCCACGCTTGGTGTAATGCCCTGCTGGCATCACCTGGAAGGTCTTGGTAATTTTTTAATAGGCTTCATATTTTCATTTTGCGCCGGGCTCCGCAAATCCTATAGCCAGCCCCGGTTTCGGGAATCTGAGGGGTTATGCTTATTCATTTTTTGCCAGATACATCGAGGGCTCGTAAATATCTCTGGGATGAATGAATTTCACTTTCACAATCATGTGGGTGACAAATGCTTGCACAGCTGCTTTTACCTAATGTTTTCCACTTTAAACTTATAAAGTTAAATACATCTGTGCCTTAGACATTCATTTTGTGAAATAGGACGTTTGCAATCTTCTATAAAATCTCCATGAGGAAGAAAAAAAGAGCAGCCAAGCAGCTGGGTGACTTCACCTCACCTTTTAACATCTGAGTTTTACCTGTTATTTTTATACACCTGATTATAACCTAGATCTCTCACACTACAACATATGCATACACGCACATGTACACGCACATTGGCACACATGTATGCCTGCACACGAACACACACATACAATGCGTATGCATTTCTTTTCCTGAGATTGTTTTGGGAACAACTGGCACTCTTAAATAAATAAATGTATAGCACATATTTTAAAAGCAATTCAAGTACAGTTTCTGAAATCTGTTGGAGTAATAGTCGATGAATGAAAGAAACCTTTGAAAAGAGATTCAGATATACATTTTTTCTGTGGTAAAATACACATAACGCAAAACTTACCATTTAACCATTGTAAAGTGTACAGCTCAGAGGCATGAGTGCAGTCCCATTTTTAAGCTGCCAGCATCACCGTCCCTCTCCAGACTTTGACATCTTCCTTGACTGAAACTTGTGCCCATTAGGCAGGACTTTCCCACTCCTCACTCCCCCAGCCCTGGGGAGCCACTATTCTAATTTCTGTCACTGCTTTCTATGGCTGTTCTGAATATCTCACAAAAATGAGACCATGAACTATTTGGTCTTTTGTGTCTCTCTCGTTTCTCTCAACATAATGTCTTCAGAATTTACCCATGTAGTAACATGAGTCAAATTTTTGTTCCTTTTTAAGGCTGAATAATATTCCGCCATATGCACATATCTCCTTTTGTTTATCCATTCATCGACTGGACATATGGATTGTTTCAGATAGGTTTTTATTTTTTTTAAGAATTCTAAAGATTTTTATTCATTTCTAGAGAGGGGGGGAGGGAGGGAGGAAGAGATGGAGAGCAACATGAGTGCATGGCTGCCTCTCACATGCCCCCAACTGGGGACCTGGCCCACAACCCAGGCATGTGCCCTGGCTGGGAATCGAACTGGCGACCCTTTGGTTCGCAGGCTGGCACTCAATCCACTGAGCCAAGCCAGCCAACTGGCTCAGATATATTTTTAAAGGAAAAAAATCACAATATTCCCTGAAAGTTTTTGAATTTGACAACATGGAACATAAAGTCTCTTTGATGATGGGGCCAATTTCTCTCAGCACCAGTGAGCTGGCAGCCCTCCTTTCCCACACAGCCTCCGAGGTCTTCTGTGATCACAGAGAACGCTGCCAGGCGGGAGGAAGGAAAGGCAGCCTCCCCGGAGGCGAATCTGTGGTCAAGCCCGGGCTTATTAGCAGTGTCTCAGAAATGTCCATTTAACACCCACAGGACGTATGATCTTATTAGGAAGATGGCATTTTCTTTCAAGGCAATGGGGAACCGCCAAGACATTTTAAGCAGAGTGCTGATATGATCAAATTTACATTTTGGACTGTCACCCTGGCAACAGAGAGAGGCTGCCGCGTTAATGCAAAATAAGAAATTAACGAAGGGCTGTGGCAGTGAGGATGGATTTGTGGTATAGTAAGAAAGAAGGATTGGGAGGGCCTTTTGTACTTGCTGCAGAATTGAAAGTTGAAAACCTAAGTCAGGCTCAAAGGCGAAGACATGAGTAACAGAATCTCCAGTTTTTAGCTGGGCACATGGCTCCCCAAAATAAAACTGCTTATAACCACCTTCCTTGCAACTATAGGGGCCATGTGACTAAGTTTTGTCCAATAACTTGTAAGTGGATGAGCCTTATTCTTTATAAGTTATCTACTACCCACCCTTTGCTCTCTTTTTTATCCTTTCCTCCTTCCTGCTGGGTGTGATGGTTGGAACTGGAGCAACCATCTTGACCTTGAGATGACCACGGCCTTAGGAATGGAGGTCAGGCATAGCAGGGAAACAAGACAGGAGGAGTCCTTTGGTCCCCCAGGGCTTCTTGAAACAGTGCCTCCCTATGAACCCAGGAGTACCTTCCTCCAGACTTTTATGATAGAGAGAAACTTCTTTTTTCTCTCTTGCTTAAGACACTGTTCTACTGGACCTTTTTCAGCTTTTACCCAATTAACTGGACCTGATCCTAACTAACAAAGCTCTCATTTTTAGCTGTTTATAAAATCCCAAACTCTAGGAGCCATTAGTCTGTATGGCCACCCAGCCCTTAGCATTCATATTTTTCCTCTGATACCTTTTTGCATCCTTGGCACTGAACACTCAGCTCCACACCTAGTAGGTACTCAATAAACACTGAAGAGAAGAGGAGGATACAGTACCCAAAGCTGTCTTGCTGTTTTCACACATTGTTAGTCATCAGACCTCAAAAGAAATTTGTAATGAGAATTTCATCATCCAAATAGTGAATGCCTTGTCTAGTGGCATTCGGCCCAGGAGTGTGAAGGAGGAGGGAGAAGATTCCAGCAAGACTGACTCTGCTTACCTCACCTAAGATCATGCAACCTTGAAAACACTGACTCATCTGCTCCTCCGGAGCCACCATTTATTATCAGCTTGTAGCAACAAAAGGAGGGGGATGTGGAAGAAATTTGTGGCTGAGAATCAGCTGAAGACTTCATCTGGTTCCATTCTGACACCCTTCTGGTTCCCAGCAGCCTCTGCTTCTCCTTTGTAGCATATATTTCATTTATAACAAATGAATGTTTCCTGCAATTATTTGTTCACTATGTCTCCTGTACTAAATTAGCTCCACCAAAATCAGAAACCAAGACTGCTTTCTTCATCCTGGTACCAGAGCAGAGAAGGCGCTTAATAAAATACTGGTTGAAAAAAAAAAAATGAATGAATCAACATTTTCATGCAAACAGGAAAGAGATTCACAATTAGAATAGGTCAAACTTTACATGGGAAAACCCCTTTGCAACTTTTAAAGTCGGTGACTGTATTGATAGATAAGATTCACTTTGCGGATGGGCCCAGGCAGGAGTCCGGAACGTGAGCCCGCTTCCTGTCCAGCCAGGTAACCTCTCTATTATCCAGCGTTCCAGGAAATGCAAATGAATTTCAACATTCACTTAAGAAAATAAAATGAACAGTAAATCTGCTGGGAGTAGAGGAAACAGAAGGCTGTGACCAAGATCAGACAGAAGTGACTTTGAATTTATCCAGGATCAGGCTGCAGGCACCTCAGGTTGGGGGCCCAGCCCGCGCCGGGCAGTGCCCAGGACTTGGGGAGAGGGATCGGGTTTGTGTGGCGGGGAACGGATACCGGGTGGGGTGGGGTGGGGGGCGCCCTCTGCCGGGGGTGAAGGGAAGTGCGTCCGCTTGGGCCGCGTGGCCTGCCTCCATCAGTCCTCAACCTCTGGAGTAAACATCAATTTCTTCCAAGGGGAAAGGTAGAAGGGAAGAAAAACCGACTGATGCTGCTGCCCAGGAGATGTTCTTCATAAGTATTTTCTGAGCTCTGAACATCCCCGGGCTGAAGTAGAACTGCGGTTAATTACGGATACTGATCGCCCTGGTCTCGGGAAGCCAGGGTGCTCCCACTACTTCCCATTCCTAAAGTTCAAAGAAAGAGGGACATTGAAATGGCAGGTCCTAACAGACTCGCAGAACCCTCTTCGACCACGTCGCCTTCCCCTTTCCGGGTTCTGGAGCGCGGGAGTCGGATGCCCTTGAATTGGATCTCTGCGCAGGGGAAAAACCTGGGTGCGACCTGAGCATATGGAACTGGTCCTGGGGGGCACACCGCGCTGCAGCCCCGGCACCGTCCACGATTCATGTTAGGCCGAGAGTCGGGATCGGATCCGCCTGGCGGCTGCAGAAGGGAGGGAGGGACGCGTGGACCCACGTCGGGGCCGAAGCTGGGCGCCGTTCCCCCCTCACAAACCCCACCCCCACCCCACCCCTTCTGGTTACTCGTCTACAAAATCGGGAGACTGAATTAGATCATCAGTGGCCCCAACCCTAGTAGCTGCAGACTCCGTTGTGCTTTTTAAAACCAGGCTATTCCAGTGAAGGAAGTTGAAAACAGGATGGTTTGGCGTGTGAACCAGAAGAAAACAATGGATGGGGGCCGTCTAACCAGCTCCCTTCAGGAGAAAGGCCTAAACGGCTTTCTGGAACCTGGGTCTCTCTTTATTGAATCGGGAGTGACACCTAGTGGCGCGTCCGCCTCACGGTCACGCGCTGTTGGTTCTCTCTGGGGCTTCAGAAGCCCCGCCTGTCTGCCCTTAGTACTCTCTGCTAAAAGCCTTGGAAGCACGGGTAGTGCTGATGTTTCCTGGGACTTCACAGGAAGCATTTTCAGTTCTGCATCAACAGCCCTTTTCATGCCATGTATGCAGCTCTAATTAAAATGCTCTTCTTGTCTGGAGAGCTGGCTTGGGCACATCACTCACTCTCAGGCAGCATGTACATATGCAGCCGGCTGCTGTCCTGTGTGCTGGGGATACAAAGAGGGCCAAGGTTTGGTTTCTGCCCAGCTTGGGGGAAATGGAATGGTAAAAAAATGATTATATCGCACTGGACAAATATTAAGAGTGTGTGTTGGATGGTATGGCGTTAACAGGAGTGGACCTAACTGCCTAGAGACACTGAGGAAGGCCATCGTCCTTGAACTAAGGGTTTGAAGATGAGATGGTGCGGCAGGCAGAGTTCCAAGAGGACCCCCGAGGTTCCCAGTTCCCATCCCCCAACCGGTACACACACCTTCTCCCAGTTATTCTATCAAACACTAATTTAGCTGCGGCTGTAAGAGATTTTACAGATGCAATTAAAGTCCCAAACCAGTTGACTTTAAAATCTGGAAATAATCCTTGGTGAAACTGGTCTAATCGGGTGAGCTTTTAAGAGATATGAGGCTTTTCCTGGCAAAAGAGATATGATGCATGAAAGGATTTATCATGGACTAGTCTTTTTTGCTAGTGTTAGCGATAAGGGGGGCCACAGGACAGGAAACGTGGGCAGCCTTTAGGAGCTGTGAGCAACCCCTGGCTGACAGCCAGCAGTGACAGAGGAGAAACTGAATTCTGCCAACAGCCAGTGGGCTTGGAAGAGAATCCTGAGCTCTATGTGAAAACACAGCCCCAGCTAAGACCTTGATTTTAGTTTGTGGGAACCTGAGCAGAGAACCAGCCATGCTGCGCCCAGCTGCTAACTTTGTGGTAATTTCTTATACCGCCATAGAAAACTAATGAGGATGCTGCTTTGAAAGAGGGGAGCAGCGTGGACAAAGGCTCAGAGGCATGACGCAGCGAGGTGCATTTGGAGAGCCGAAGTAATTCAGTACAGTTGTACCGTGGGGCGCAAAGGAGATGGTAAAATACACTGTTGAGAACTTGGCTTTGGGTCAGAGAGAT
Source organism: Mormoops blainvillei (assembly GCA_004026545.1). NCBI lineage: Eukaryota > Metazoa > Chordata > Mammalia > Chiroptera > Mormoopidae > Mormoops > Mormoops blainvillei. Next base: position 1,574 of record PVJD01014034.1, on the reverse strand, counting down.
TGTGCTCTTGGGCTAGTTAACTTCTCTGCCTCCGTTCCCTCAAAGCTAAAATGTGGCTAGTAGTACAGTTGACCCTTGAACAAAACAAATTTGAACAGCGTGAGTCCATTTATACACAGATTGTTTCAATAAATATAGAGTTAGCTCTCCGTTACCCCCAGGTTTTGCATTCACAGATTCAACCAATCGCTGATTGAAAACGCCATTGCAATCCACAGTCGGGAATCCACAGAGGCAAAGGACCAACTATGTGTGTTGTTCTATACCATTTGATATAAGATGGAAGCATCCACAGATTTTGGTATCTATGGTGGGGGGTGGGGGGTCCTGGAACCAATCCCCTGTGGATACTATGGGACAACTGTAGTTAAATTTTGGGGGAGTTGAAATTGTACCTGGATTTTCAACTGCATGGCAGTTAGCACCCCTAACCCCTGTGCTCTTCAAGACTCAACTGTAGTTAAAACAAAGAGTTGTTGTTTAGTGGGAAATATGCATAGGACGGGCTCTACATAGTCCTGAGATATGGTAAGTGTTCAAAAATGTTGGGTAGTAGCTGTTGTAGTAATTGATCATGTGGAGAACAGATTGGAATAAGAAGAGAGTGAGCGATGTGGAGTTTCTTACAGAGTGGTCAGAGACCTCCTTATTGGGATCACTTGGGAAGCTTCTTGAAAATGCAGATGCCTGAATCCTACCTTGGGTCCAGACTGAATCAGTCTTAGGGAGCAGAACGTGAGAATTTTCACTTTCAAGAAGCTTCCCGGGTGACCTTTATGAGAATGACTGAGCAGGAGATAAGAAGACCTGTAACTAGGCCGTTGTAATAGTCCAGGTAAGAGTAAGTCACCAGGGCATCGTCAGTGAGAACAGGAAGTTGGGGGCGGGGGTGGACTTTGAAGTAGGTACAATCCACAGGACTGGATAAGTGACCAGAGGGATAGTGAAAAAGAAGGAGACAGAGGATGCACGGGGAACGTTTCAAGGGAGTAGGTGGAGGTGGTTCTGTTGACTCAGTTGGGTCAGTTGGAAAGAATAGAATTTAGGAGGTAAGTTGGTGCTAGAAATACAATTTTGAATATCCATGAGTACAAGAAGCCATGGGATGATGCCTGCGGGAAGAGAAGATGCTCAAAAAAAACTTAAAAATGTACGTGAGGGGCTCGGGTCTGGAATACTGAGAAAGAGCCATCAGAATGGTTGAGTGGGTGCTGGGTAGGGACCAAGAAGGCGGCTGTCACCCATGTCCCCAACCTCAGAGCAACCCAATGGGGAATGTGTGAGTGCATCCCTGAGATCTCGCTACTAGCAACTCAGTGGCAGGATCAGTGAGGCCATTTCAGTAGCGTGAGGAAGGAGGAGGCCAGACTGCAGTCTTGGAATGAATGGAGGTAAGGGAGGGGGGCTGTCCTTCAGAAAAGTGGCTGTGAAGAAAAGGAGGGAAATAGGGCAGGACCTAGACAAGCACATGGCCCCTCCCCTCTCATTCCATTGATAAGAACCCAGGCGCAAGGCCAACGAATGGGGCTGGAGCTGAGTGGCCTTGAGCCTCCTGAACCCGGGCAACGTAGAAA
>PVJD01014033.1:0-30980 GCA_004026545.1 Mormoops blainvillei | reverse complement strand
ACATAATCAAACTACTGAAATAGTTTATTTTTAGTTATACTAAAATGTGACATATGATTAAGTTACTTTATTTTATTTTATTTTATTTTATTTTATTTTATTTTATTTTTCTTTCTGTTTTTGGTAAATTATGCTGTTTTTTATTTTTTATTTTTTTAAATTTTCATATTTTATTTATTTTTAGACAGAGGGGAAGGGAGGGAGAAAGAGAGGAAGAGAAACTTCAGTGTGTGGTTGTTTCTTGCATGCCCCTTACTGGAGACCTTCCCTGCAACCCAGGCAGTTGCTCTGACTGGGAATTGAATCTGTGACTCTTTGGTTCACAGGCTGGCACTCAATCCACTAAGCCATACCAGCCAGGGCTATTGTTGTCTTGTTTTTCACATTTAATTTTGTTTTAGTTATTTAAAACATTTACATGTTTCCAATGTAAAAAAAGGAAGTTCTATCAAAAGAAATATCTAGCTTCTCTTCCTCTCTTTGCCATCCTGTTCCTTCTCTCCCTGTTACAGATAAACATTTTTTAAAAATAATTTTTTGGTTTATTCTTCTATTGTTCCTTTTTAAAAACTTAAAAATATAACAATCTATTATTTAAAACTTTTCTCACTTTCTTATATAGACATAATATAACATGCAGTTTTGTACCCTACTATTTTTACAAAACAATGTATTCTTGAGATGGCTTCTTAGTAACATAAAGGGCTCTACTTCATTTTTTTCTTATGGCTTCAAAGTACTTCATTGTGTGGATGTTCAGGTGTATTAAAATATTTCTTTACTAATACACATTTTAGGTATATCCAATCTTTTGCTATTAAAAATACAGCTAACTCTTGAACAACATAGGTTTGAACTGTGTGAGTTCCACTTACATGTAGATTTTTTCCCAACAAAAACCTGTAGTTTTCTAACCACTGTTGGAAATCTATGCAGAGATGAGAGGCATGGGGGAGCTTACTGTATGCATTGATATATACCATTTCATAGGGGGGACTTGAACTATAAGATTATGGTATCTATAAGAGTCCTAAAGCCAATTTTCTATAAATACTAAGGCACAACTTAAGTTTTGGGGGAATCAAAGTTTTTGGATTTTTAACTGTGTGGGTCAGTTCCCCTAACTCATATGTTGTTCAAAAGTCAACTGTAGTCCATCGTATAGTTTTCAGCATATATCATTTTACATTTTTGATGATGTGTCTTTGGGATAGACTCCTAGAGGTGGGATTGCTGTGTCAAAGAGTAAATGTATGTGCAATTTTGCTAAATCTTACCAAATTCCTTCTATAGGAGGTGTATAATCTTGCAGTCTCACTAGCCATGTATGAGAGTGCCTGCTTTCCCATAGTCCCACCAAAAGAGTGGTATTACTAAGCTTCCCTATTTTTGACAGTTTGATTGGTTTTAATTTTCATTTTGTTATATTTCAAATGTTTAAGGAGCATTTGCTTTTTGTGTGTGTGAACTGTCTTATTTCTCTTTCTTATTTTTTATAAGGTTGTGGCAAAAGGGTTCTTAAGAATGCTAAGAGTTGGGCCACATATCATTCTTTGTTATAAAGATAAGGAATAGCTGGATTATATTTATAAGTCAGGTACGAGAAACAAAAAATGTATTAACTGGGTGTGACAAAAGACTAACTAAAATTAATTCAATACTTAATTTGATTCTTGTCATCGTAAAATTGTATTCTTGACTAGTTTATTTGTGCAAAACCCTCCTTAAATATTTTACCTTGAAAAGATTGGTCTCATCACCTATGAAATGTAACCTCTAACCTTGGGATAATTTTAATGACAATGACTATTTAATGATGGTTGTTAAAATGTTAAAATTACTCTCAATCTTTTAATACTTAACCCATTGACAATGATCTCACAGATACTGTTATCATTTTCCCAACTGGTGTATACATTTGCACATTATCTTGTTAGTCAAGGAAAGTATTTAGTTTTAGGGTTTTGGTTTTTGTTTTTGCATATCTCTATGGAAGAAAATGATGTTTAAGAGAAGATTCATTATTAAATGCCAAAATGAAGTATAATATTACCCTTAAAAATCTGTTATAGAATTGTTTGCTTCCTTATATTCTTTGGGTCAGCTAATGCCCTTTTTAAATCTAATTGCTTTGTCTTTTAATCAATCTGTAATAAGAGTTAAAATTTCCTTGTATTTTATTCTATACAAAGCAGATACTATTTTAAATTAACTTCTGTTTCCTATAGTAAATCTTTTACAAAATTATGCTCCTTTTCCACCACTTGTTTCATTTTTTTTCGCCTATTTCTTTTTATGCTGTAGCAGTATTCCACTGACCTTGTGTTGGTTTCAAGACCACTTAATTCATTTTTGAAAGATGAGGATTTATCTCAGCTTGGTATATGCCACTCAAACATGTGGGTAGATGCCTCTTGTATTTTTTATTTAACTGTGTGCTTTTATGATGCTTTTTATCATACTTTAACCTGAATGGCAAATCAATATAAATTTAAATTGGTGCCATGATTCAGTTGGCAGAAATATATGGGAAGGCAATTGAGATTGTTACAAATCCCATTATACAGAGTTGTTTGATCTTTTCAGTTGGAATTTGTGAAGGAGCACTTCAGCGCCTTTGTTCAAGTCATGATCTTACTTGAAAGGCAGTTTGTAAACTATTTGCCAATAATTCTTTAGGTAAAGCTAACTAATCAATGTTTGAGATAATCATTAACTTGTGCTCTTTGAGATTGCCTGTTTTCCATAATTGCTATCAGAACACTGTTCTGAAGCATCTGATTGTTCATGATCCAATACTGTATGGTTGAAAATGAAATAACTTCTGCCACATAAAAATATTTAATGGGATAAAAACTACATTTGATTAAATGAATTAAACCTCAAACACATTAGATCTCAAAGTGGTAATATTAAACTCTGTTTAAACAACTTTTACTTATTTCTGATCTCTGCTTAATATTTATTTCCTCTGAAAGGCCCTTTATGAACATATAAAACCAAATTATTCCCCCTGTTATATACTTATATACCCTTTAGTACTCTTTAAATGCATTCATAGTTGGAAGTTAGTTATCTGTTGATCATTTCTTTAATGTCTGTGTTGCTCACTAGACTTTATATGCCAAAAGAACTAGAATTTTGTCTTGTTTATTTTATTCTTTATTCTAGGCCCCACTGCCTCGCACAGTCCTGACACTCAATCAATAAATACAATTTGAATAAATGAATAAATATAAGCTAAAATCACATTCTACAGACAAATTGGAGATAAAGAATAATGGGACATATTTGGGGTAGAAAGATTGGATTAGGGTGGAGAAGAAATAGGATTGAAATCGTGGGTAGAGCACTAGATTTAGAGTTAGAAGGGTTGAGGTTTTGATCCTGCTACTCAGTAGCTGCGACTTTAATAAAAATACCTTCCCCCTCTGATCTTTATAAGTTTATGAAATGAATGGGGAAAATAAATAATATACAATGGTCTTCTAATTCCAGTCATCTTGGGTTTTCCTGACTTCTGTTTTCTCATCTCTAAAATAGGAATTATAATTGTACCTATCTCATAGAGTTATTGTGACTATTAAATGAGATAATATGTGTTGGGTTTTATCCTTCTACCCATGCTTCACCAAGCAGTTTTCAAAAATACATTGAGCCTCTTTGCCTTACTGAAGCAGTTTTATCTTTGGATAATTATAATACATGATCAGAATTCCCCAAAATACCAAACTACAATGTATGACAATGCCTTGATTGTTAAATGGTCTGCTCTGTACCAGTGGGCCATTTGGAATAAACAATTTTGAAAAAAGTACTGAGGTCCAATGGATAAAAGCAATGTTTGGAGTCTGCCAGAGCTGGAGTTTAAAACCTTGTCTTGCCCATTTCTCTTTGGTAAGTCACTTATCCCTTCTCCTAAGCTTCATAAAATGGCACTAGTAACACCATCTCACTTTGTTGGGGGTGGGGTTATGTGACATAATATGCATAAAGCACCTGACACACAAGAATCACTCACTACATAGTATTGGGTTGGCCAAAAAGTTAATTTATTTTCCATAACAGACACATTTTTCATTTTCACCAATAACTATTGATTTGGATATTTTGAGCATGTTGGCTATTTCCCACATGTTATAACACTGACTATTGTCAATTAATGTCGCAATTGGATTGCTATCAACTTTAACTGGTCTAACTGATTGTAGAGCATCATCCAGTGAGAAATCTCCAGCACAAAACTTTTCAAACCACTCTTGATTCATACCATTAGTCACAGTACCTTCTCCATACACTGCACAAATATTTTTTTGCATTTCAGTTGTGATTTTGCCTTTCTTGACATAATAAAGCATAATATGCCAAAAATGTTGCATATTTTTTCATCTTTAATATTAAAATGGCTACGCAAAAATTTCCCAATTTTGATACTTAAAAAAAAGATTTTATTTATTTATTTATTATTTATTTATTTATTTTTAGAGAGATGGGAAGGGAGGGAGAAAGAGGTGGAGAGAAACATCAATGTGTGGTTGCCTCTCGTGTGCACCCTACTGGGAACCTGGCCCACAATCCAGGGATGTGCCCTGACTGGGAATGGAACTAGTAACCCTTTGGTTTGGAGGGTGAAGCTCAATCCACTGAGCTACACCAGCCAGGGGTGATATGTTTTTTTTAATGCATGCTCATAGGAGAGCTGTCACAATATACTCTAACAAAATTGTTTCCAATGAAGTTAAAGACAACTAAGCCCTACTAGAGCCATATTACAGAAAAAAATTAAATGAAATTTTTGGCCAACGCAATAGTTAGTATTCTCATTTTGAGTCAGTAAATGATATGAACGAGTCCAAAATTGTGAACTCTAATCTCTACATGGGTCAGTCCATATATTCATGGCTTTATTCAACATATTTTTTCTTGCTGAACCAGGCACCTAGGGAGGGGACTGTGCAATCCTAAGAGTCCCTGCCCTTTTGGAGCTCACAATATAGAGGGCGTCAGAGAATGACATCTACTACATGGTGTGATAAATGCTGATAGAACATACATAGTACACTAGTGACTAAAGAAGGTTTCTTGAAGTAGATTGGGCCTCAGTTTAGTGTAACTATTTCCAGAAAGGAGAAAAGGGATAAAGAGAATTTTGACAGAGGAGACAGCATGAACAAAGACTAGCTGATATTTCTGTTGTAAGAGACTGGACTCCCATTTCCATCTGGTATCTTATGAGTCCTTTAGAGAGAGAATAGCTGGATCAGGGAAAACCCATCCTGTTCTTGGGAAAATAACTTAGACTGCTCACCTTTTTGATTGAATGAGGAGCTTGTCACATTATATTTATATAATTAGTATAGCAAATTATTTACATAGGGTTCTCAAGGACCTTCAAGATGCCAATAAACACAGCAATTAATAGGCAAAAAGACAAAGCTACTTCAACTAAACTTAGTAAATTGATGACATTTTCAACTTATTAATGATTAGCTCTAAGAGATTTAAAGATGTGTATAGATTGGGCTGCCTGAGAAAAAAAAACTACGTGGGTCTGAATCAGGAGGTTGACCTTTGTCAACTATTGTCTAAATTGGACAACTTTTTCAATGGGTGTGTAAGGGTTATAGGTTTGCTGAGATATTGACCACTCCAGCACTTATTGAGCCAGAAGGGGTCTGGGGCAATCAGTTCAACTTTGGCAGTGAGGAGTCTTTTCCTTTTACTCTATGTAAAATCATTATTATCCTTTCTACCATGACAAGAAAATGAATGAGAAAAATTGATATGATGTTCCATCTCTAAAGGAACTTATCTAAAGCAATTCCTTCCTGAATATATGGGGGCTAGAAAGGTAAGGACATAATTATCATTGTTAATATCATCACCATCCTGATCATCACATTTTTTCCTTTTGTCCTTCTTGGAAATAACTACTCTAATAGTATTTCTATTATCGAAGCAAAAGGATTTTCTGTTCTGAAAGAGTCACTTACCTGTTCCAAATGTCTTTCTCTGCTCCAGGTATAGAGTGACGACTAAGATAAATGCCATGGGACTGTGATATATAATATAGAGAAGACAATCTATCTTAATCAGGAGACATTCTGACTGACTAATTCTTGACACCATCACCCATAAAATGAACATGTGTTCAAAGTAGGTATTCACTTCACCATATGAAGAAGTCCTAAATAAGGCTATATCTATATGTGGAGGTATCATGGAGAAGTGGTGTTTCTTTATGAGAGCAGGTAAATATTCCATCTAGAAAGAGAATGATGGAAGCAGAGGTAAGAAATCATGAAATCCCCTTATCATTGCCTCTTCTTTTCTACTTAAAACAAAACTAATCAACTTAATTTTCTATAATTTGGGCTCCCCCACCCAGCACCCAAATATTGTTTTGAGGGTCATTAGGGGAATGTTTCAACCTGACTAGGCTACTCTGGATTTGCAGCTCTACTGTCAGTCTAGGGCCAACTCCCAGGAGAAGTGTCCTAATTGGCTGTAAGCAAGTCACTTTTATGCACAGTCTTTTCTTTTAAGCCTTTTCCACTCCCATAACATGGCCTCTCTACAACAGCCCAAAACATGTTGGAAGCATAGATGTGGGAGTAAGAGTAAGGACAGTTTCAAATCACACTAACCTGGTGCTTTGACAGTTGTGAATATTCTCAAAATATTTCACTGCAAATGTGCTTCAATCATGTTAAGACAGTCGAAACATTTTGACAAGTTTCTATTTGGCTCTGGTCTCAGCTACTGTGTTCATGACCTGATTAGCTAGTGGCTAGAAAGGATTGACAAGAGTGGCAAATCCACTGAGACACCTCTTTGTAAAGGGGATTTATGGCTGTGTAATACAATGATTAACCCTATCTACCACAAGCTGCTACCCAGGGCACAGCTACTTTAGAGCCAAGGAAAGCAGAATAAAGTAAAACATTTTCTGCATGTAAAGGTGTCCACCCTCATTGCCTTTGAATATGACCTATTTTTTTGCCAACTGGAATTTGGAGCTGAATTCAAATCTTGGCTCTGCCAAGTAACAGCTGTGTGATCCTGAGTAAGATACTTAACTTCCCTTATGTATATTCTTGTCTTTAAAAATTGGACTATTGATTCCCCCACCTCCCAGGATTATTGTGAGTTTATATGTAAAAACAGCACAGTGCTTTGTTCACAGTAGATAATCAATATATGTTGATTTCCTTCCTTTCTTGGACTAAAATCTTTGAACTAGGACTTGTTAACGTTACTAGCACAAGACATACAATACAGAGAAGGCATCTGAGGCCCAAACTGCCTGCTCCAAGAATTCTGACAAAATGGTATCCCAAATCTTAAAAGCTCACTATTTCAGCTGATACTTGTTTTCCCAACAGGATGTAATCTGTTACCACATTAGTCTTCCATAGAGTTACCTGTAGAGCTTAATATTTTTTTCTGGTTCCTCTTGAGCATTGATCTCTGAAGATGAGATCTCTGAGCAGAATTCTTTTAACACTTTGCACATGCAGCAATTAGCCTTCTTAAAGATCTTCCCTCTGCTGCTACTAACTGACCCACTGGCATATAAGTGCCAACAATTGCCCCAGTCTTGAAATATCTTAAATAATATTGCCTGAAGAGATAGAATGTTAAGAAAGGAAATAGGGTATAACAGAAAATTAAACTGAGCCCATATTTTCTCATTATTAGAATTGTTATTGGTAAGGTTGTTATGCCACTATAAACCGAAAGACTTGATTGAGCTCCTCTCCTGTCTCCTGTCTCTGCTTTTGCTTAGCTCATTGATATTCTTACCTTAGAGTATTGCTATTAACTTCTGAGATCTTTTGGGTCAGAAACTATGTCTTGAACTTTGTAATAAACCCAGAGGCTTGCAAATGCCTGGAAAATTATAAGTTCTCAGCTAATATTTGTTAAGTGAGAAAATAACTGAATAAAAGAATATTGGCAATACAGCTTATAAATGTTTTCAGCAAGACTTTAAAAGAGCTTCATAGTTTTATCCTCCAGTCCATAACTCTTTGACAAAATGTACAGAATCAAGTGTGGGGAAATAAACCTTCTTCTTTCTAAGAAAAAATAAACTAATTATGACAGGAGTCCTATTATGCCAACTATGCTTGTTGACCCAAGCTACATACATAGTACATTGTTTAACTTCAGGAAAAAGAGAAAATAAATAACTAAAATTTGTACATTTGGCAGTGTCTACTGTGTGCTGTTTTAATTTTTAGACTCCCCTCTCACTGTTCCTTAGCATGAACATATATTGCAAATGTGCCATTCTTCTTTAGATTTAGTTTGTAACGTCAACCCCACTGAGAATGATTCTTACGAGATACTGAGCCTGTAAATCTCCAGTTGAATGGCAATAACTTGGAGTTGATGGATGAGGTCCACTAGGAAGGTTGTCTCCATAGGACTGCTAAGAACTTTAAATGAGATAATGTATGCAAGACACCCAGCACAGTGCTTGATGTATGTGGACTAGCTAGCTAATTTCCTGCTCCTCTGAGATGGCATCAGGTCATCTTCAAGTCATTCTTCAGTGCACCTTCAAAGTAAGATCCAAAACAGAGTCACGTATCATGTTTCTTTCTACATGATTCTTTATACTTTGTTGTCCTAATCCATAAAAAGGTACTAGACTAAACCACAATGGTACAAAATGCCAATTCAATCACCTTTGTCCATCCTGTCCCCAACACTCCTCCTTTTTTAACCCATGTTTTATTTTCACTTGAAGATGTCATTGACCTTCCTACTAGAGCTTTGCAGTTTTTAAAAACAATGTATTATGGGCTTTACCCATCTTAAAAGAGACAGAATTCTATTTTTCCTAAAAATGTTAAAAATAATATTGAAACAAATCAGTTTATTTTAACAAACCTACGTACAGTGGTTGTGTCCTTGCATACCATTATTTCATTGCTTGTTCCTGCTATGCATACCTACTCCAACTGAATTTGTAATGAAACTGTCTCTGCTAACACTGATTCACTTTTCCCCACACCCTTCTCTTGGCCTCTGACAGTTCTGGCTATACAACACCAAAAAAATTAGTCTTTGATTCCAGTTGTATAGTTTCTTGGAAATGTCTGGAGTTTCTTCAGATTAGGTGCTGTATTTTCTTCTCTTTCATTTGAATTTTCACTAACACATTACCTTTGGATAGTTTGTGGCATAGAAAAGGAGAACGGATATTATTATACCCTGTTGAATGAATACATGATTTTAGGTAGAGGAATGATCTCTGGAATAGGTGGGGCTGAAGTAAGGATGGTTCCATTTTCCTTGTAGTCTAGTTGCCATTGTAGCTACTTCTGTCCCATTTGGTGGCCTTGAACCCAAGGAATCACCCTCAGTGCTGAAATGTCTCTCTTAAAGGACTTTAAATGAAATTCAGTGAGAAAGACAAGGTAGCAGATGCTCCATCCCTTCATGCTTTCTTGTTTTCCTGCCTGCAAAACACAGACTTTCATCAACTAAATACTCTCTAATACAGCCAGCATCTGGTAACATGAAAACAGGAAAATTTGCTGCTTTAATGGAAAAAAGCCATATTTATTTAGCCTGGAAAAACAGTATAATAGTGTATCAATACATTTGGGCCATAGGGGGAACAGGTACATTTATACTAAATGGGAGAAAAAAAGAACCGCGATAGAGATTAGAAAGCACCATTAAGAATTAAGCCAGTGCTTGATACTATTTCATGTTCAAACTAAGTGGAGGGGACTGTTTTTTTAACAGCAAGTTTTTATAAGACAGGCAGTTAAACCATAGCCCACAGGCCAAAACAGCCTGACATCTTTTTTTAAAAGTGAATTAAATTCATTTAATTCTTTTTTAATTGAATACCCATGTCATGGTTTCATTTTTTTTGACATACAATAAGATTTGACACAATTTTAAATCATTGCTCAATACATAAGTGGGGCTAAATTTGTTACACTATTTTATGTAATCTTTTTGAAATTGTTGACACTATTACAGATGTCTCTCATTTTCCCCCACTTTGCTCACCTTCAATCAGCCCCTGTCCCCCTCCCTTGGTCTTAATCACATTATCATCTTTATCTATGGGTTATGCATATCTATATCTATATCTTTGGCTAATCTTGTCACCTTCTTTCTTCCAGTTCTCCCTACCCCACCCTTCTGGGATCTGTCAGTCTATTCCATGTATTCATGCCTCTGTTTCTATTTTGTTCATCAATTCATTTTCTTCATTAGATTTCACATATAAGTGATATCATATAGTATTTGTCTTTCTCTGACTGGCTTATTTCACTTAACATATTACTCTCCAGGTCCATCCATGCTGCTCCAAAGGGTAAGAATTTCTTCTTTTTTTACAGCTGCATAGTATTCCATTGTGTAAATGTACCAAAATTTTTTTTATCCATTCATTTACTAGTAAAATGACACTTTGGCTGTTTCCAGATCTTGGCTATTGTAAATAATGCTACTATGAACACAGCAGTGCATATATTCTTTTTGTGTCAGAATTCTTACTGTGTATTCCCAGGAGTGGGATTGCTGGGTCAAAAGACAGTTTCATTTTTAATTTTGTTGGGAAACTCAAAATGGATAAAAGACTTAAATGTAAGTCTCAAAACCATAAAAATCTTAGAAGAAAACATAAGCAGTAAAATCTCAGATATTTCACATAGCAATATTTTTGCTGATATATCTCCTAAGGTAAGGGAAACAAAGCAAAAATAAACAAATGGAACTACATCAAACTAAAAAGTTTCTGAGCAGCAAAATAAACCATCAACAAAATGAAAAGGAAACCCACTGTGTGGAAGAACATATTTGCCAATTTACTTCTGATAAAGAGTTAATTTCCAAAATATATAAAGAATTCATGCAACTCACCAGCAAAATATCAAACAATCCAATTAAAAAATGGGGAGAGGACCCGAATAGACACTTCTCCAAAGAAGACATACAGATGACCAAGAGACATATGGAAAAATGCTTAATGTTACTAATCATCAGAGAGATGCAAATTAAAATCACAATGAGATATCACCTCATACCTGCCAAAATGGCTACTATTGATAAATCAACTAACAACAAGTATAGGCAAGGATGCTCACTTTTGGTGGGAATGCAGAATGGTGCAGACCCTGTGGAAAACATTGTGGAGTTTTCTCATCTGTTTTTGTATGACTCACAAGTTAAAATGGTTTTTACATTTTTTTATCTTTTAAAAAGTATTTATTATTTACTTAATATTATTTAATATTATATTATTTAATTATATTATATTATAATATAATTTATAATTTAATATTATAATAAAATTATTTATTATTTACTTTATTTACTACTTTTAAAAATTAATTTAAAATTTTTATTAACTGTAGTTTACATTCAGTATTATATTAGTTTCAAATGTACAGAGTGGTTAAAAAATCATGTAATTTACAGAATAGTACCCTGTTTTTTCAAGAACACACCTGGCCCTATACATAGTTATCAGGGAGGGGACTATTTCTTAAAGGCAATTGTTTCTCCTTGTGTGAGGCTCCCCCATACCATCAGAGCTTACTAAAGAATGGGGAATGCATTCCAAAACTAAGTACCTCCCATCTGACAGACACTGTTCTAGAAGTTTCTGGGGCCACTGACATTTCTGGGTCTTTAGATTTTTAGAAGCTTCTTGGACTATAATAATTCTATGACTGTAGCATTTTCAAGTGAGATCAGAACTTTTTAAAAATGAGATTCCACAAATGATCTTATCCAGAGCACACAACCAACTTCAAACTAGAACTCTAAACTATTATTATTGTAAACTATTATTACTGGAATATTTCCATTTGTATCTCTACTAAGGAGATTGCTTAAGCTGAACATTCAGGATGCATTATTGAAACTTGGGCAATAATTTTCAAAAGCAATCTGCTGTTATCACTATTATTATGTTGGGAATTATTAATGCTTGTCATAATGGAGTCACTTTAAATTTAAGGGTGAATTAATGATGGTAAGCCCATGATGACAGGCTGCCCACTGTGCTTTATATACAGACATTTTTAATATATTCATCTAAGGTTGCAGTGAGCTTGGCCCACGGAATCCTACGATTATCTCACCTGATGCCAAATTGTCAAATTATGTAGCTGACTTACTTTCTGGTTAAAGGTTAATTACAGTGAAGTAGAGGTTTATGGGTTCAGTTCCCTGCCCAGGTCATTTACAGAGCTGGGTTCTGGGTTGTGGAACTTAGGTGGGCTTTTAAAATCCATAAACACATGTGGTTCCATGGGTTTCTTTATTCTTAATTGAGGTATAGTTGATATACAAAATTATATTAGTTTTAGGTGTATGACATAATGGTGCAATATTTGTTTATATTGTAAAATAAAATGATTAAGTCTAGTTAACATCTTGTACCATATATAGTTATAGAATTTTTTCTTGTGATCAGAGCCTTTAAAATTTACTCTCATATATTGCTTTCAGTTTTATATCCAACATATGAGTGAAATCATATGGTTCTGACTTTTTCCATCTATCATATTTCACTTAACATGATATTCTTAAGATCCACCCAGATAGTCACAAATGGCATTATTTCATCTTTTCTCATGGCTGAGTAGTATTCCATAGTATATATGTAACATCTTTATCCAATCCTCTACTGAAGAACACTTTTGTTGTCTCCATATCTTACCAACTGTGAATAATGCTATAATGAATATAGGGCTGCATATATCTTTGCAAGTAAATGTTTTCAAAAATTTTGGGTAGATAACCAGAAGAGGGGTTGCTGGGTCATATGGTAACTGTATTCTAAATTTATTGAGTTGCTTCCATACTGTTGTCCATAGTGGCTGTACTAGAAACAAACAAAAACTCATAGGCACAGACAATAGTGGGGTGGTTACTAGGGGGGAAGAGGTTGGGGGAATAGTAAATGGTAAAGGGGGTCAAATATGTGGTGATAGAAGAAGATATGATTTTGGATGGTGAGAACACAATGCAATACAAATATGATGTATCATACACCTATATAATCTTATTAACCATTGCCACCCCAATAAACTTAAGTTTTAAAAATGCTCCTTTAGCATCTTTCAAATATACAATACAGTATTATTAACAATAATTTCCATGCTACATATTACATCCCCATGACTTATTTATTTTATAACTAGAAGTTTGTACCTTTCAACTCCCGTCACCAATTTTGAACACCCTTCACCTTCTGCTTCTGGAAGACACAAATCTGTTCTCAGTATCTATGAGCTTTTTTTTTTTGGGGGGGGGAGGGCTCCACGTATAAGTGAAATCATATGGCATTTGTCTTTCTATGGATGACTTATTTCTCTTAGATTAATGCCCTGAAGGTCCATCCATGTTGTTGCAAATGGCAAAATTTCATTATTTTTATGGGTCAATAATAGTTCAGATATCAAGATTTCTTTATCCATTCATCTATCGATGGACAGTTGGGTTGTTTCCATATCTTGGTAATTGTACATAATGCTGTAATGGACATGGAGGTGCACATATCTTTTTGAGTTAATGTTTTTGTTTTCTTTGAATAAATACCCATAAATGGAATTACTGGATCATATGTAGTTCCTTTTTTTTTCTTTTTTGTGAGGAAAAGCTATAGCATTTTCCATTATGGTTGCACCAATTTTCATTTCCACCAACAGTGCATAAAGGCTCTTTTTTCTCCATACACCACCCAGCACTTCTTATTTCTTGTCTTTTTGTTGATAATCATTTTATTTATTTTTATTTTTTGGTGTATTTTATTGAGTATGCTATTGCAGTTGTCCCATTTTCCCCCCATATATCCCCTTTGCCCTGCACCCCATCCCATTACCCCACACCTCTTAGTCCATGTCCATGGGCTGCACACACCAGTTCTTTGGCTTCGTAATTTTCCACACTACTCCCATCCTCCCCTGACCACTTTGCTTTTTCTTTGTTTTTGTCAACATTTTCCCACCATCACTTTTCCCAGCCTCACCCACCCCCACCTCCCACCTTCAATCCTTCCCCCATTTGGTTTTGCCAATGGGTCTTTTATGAATGTTCCTTGATGATCCTTCCCCTCCGTTTACCCTGTTATCCCCCTCCCTCCTTCTCTCTGGTTACTGTCAGTTTGTTTTTTTCTTGCTTGTGTATTTTGTTGATTAGTTTCCACTTATAGGTGAAATCATATGGTATTTGTCTTTCACCTCCTGGCTTATTTGACTTAGCATAATGCTCTCCAGTTCCATCCATGCTGTTGCAAAGAGTAAGGATTCCTTCTTTCTTTCTGCTGTGTAGTATTCCATTGTGTAAATGTACCACAGTATTTTGATCCACTCATTTACTGTTGGGCACTTAGGTTGCTTGAAATTCTTGGCTACTGTAAATTGTACTCCTATGAACATTGGGGTGCATAGGTTCTTTTGTATTGGTGTTTCAGGATTCTTATGGTATAATCCCAGCAGTGGAATGGCTGGGTCAAAAGGCAGTTCCATTTTTAGTTTTTTGAGGAAATTCCAAACTGATTTCCATAGTGGTTGTACCAGTCTGCATTCCCACCAACAGTGCATTAGGGTTCCTTTTTCTCCACATCCTCACCAGCACTTGTTGTTTGTTGATTCGTTTATGATGGCTATTTTGACTGGTGTGAAATGATATTTCATTTTGGTTTTAATTTACATGTCCCCAATGATTGATGATGATCATCTTTTTATGTACTTCTTGACTATCTGTATGTATTAGAAAAATATCTATTCAGATCTTCTGTCCAATTTTTAATTGTTATTATATTACATTACAGTTGTCCCAATTTTCCCCCTTTGCCCTTCTCCGCCCATCCCATCCCCCACTCCCACAGTCAGTTCCTCCACAGTTGTCCATGTCGGTGGGTCATTCATACATTTTCTTTGACTAGTCCCTTCCCCTTCTTTTCACCCTTATCCCCCTCCACCCCCACTCTGGTCACTGTCAGTCTGTTCCATGTTTGCATGCCTGAGGTTCTTTTTTTTTTTTTTAGTTTATTCTGTTCATTAGATTCCTCTTATAGGTGACATTATATGCATTTGTGTTTCACTGACAGGCTTGTTTCACCTAGCATAATATTCTCCCATTCCATCCATGCTGTCGCAAAGCGTAGGAGTTCCTTCTTTCTTTCTGCTGCATAGTATTCCATTGTGTAAATGTACCACAATTTTTTGATCCACTCATTTAATGGTGGACACTTGGGCTGTTTCTAGCACTTGGCTATTGTGAATAGTGCTGCTATGAACATAGGGGTGCATAAGTTGTTTCGAATTGGTGAATTGGGGCTCTTAGGGTATATTCCCAGCAATGGAATGGCTGGGTCAAAAGACAGTTCCATTTTTAGTTTTTAGAGGAATTCCATACTGTCTTCCACAGTGGCTGCACCAGTCTACATTCCTGTCAACAGTGCACTAGGGTTCCCTTTTCTCCACATCCTCACCAGCACTTGTTGTTTGTTGATTTGTTTATGATGGCCATTTTGACTGGTATGGGATGATATTTCATTGTGGTTTTAATTTGCATCTCTGTGATGGTTAATGACGTTGAGCATCTTTTCATATGTCTATGGGCATTTGCCAATGATACTTCGGACAAGGGTTTGATCTCCGAAATATATAAAGAACACTTACGACTCAACAACAGGAAGACAAACAATCCAATTAAAAAATGGGCAAAGGACCTGAACAGACACTTCTCCAAGGAGGACATACAGATGACTCTGCCCAATTTTTAATCATATTGATTTTTTCTTTGTTTGTTTTTGTTATTAAGTTGTATGAGTTATTTATATATTTTTGATATTAAACCCTTATCAGATATATGATTTGTAAATATTTTCTTGCACTCTGTTAGGTTTTCTTTTTATTATTTTTTTGATGTTCAGTAGATTTTTGGTTTGTTTTAGTTTCACTTGTTTATTTGTGCTTTTGTTGCCTTTGTTTTTGGTGTGAAATAAAAAAAATCATCACGAAGTCCAAAGTCCATGAGTTTACTACCTTTGATTTCTTGTATGATTTTTATGTTTGTGCATCTTAAATGAAGACTTTAATGTATTTTGAGTTTATTTTTATGTGTATGTAAGATAGCAGTCCAGTTTAATTCTTTTGCATATGACTATGAAATTTTCCAAACACCATTTATTAAGGAGACTGTTCTTTCCTTGTTGTACATTCTTGGTTCCTTTGTTATAAGTTAATTGAATATATATATATATATATATGTTATATCTATCTATCTATCTATATTTATTTATTTCTGGGGGCTCAATTTATTCCATTTATTTATGTGTCTGTTTTCATGTCAGTACCATACCAGTTTGATTACTATAGTTTTGTAGTATAGTTTGAAGGTAGGAAGTGTGGTGTCTCCAGATTTGTTCTTTCTCAAGATTTCTTTGGCTATTCAGGGTATTTTTGGTTTCCATACAGTTTTTAGAATTGTTTGTTTTATTTATTAAAAAATGGCATTGGAATTTTCACAAAGATGGCATTGAATGTGTAGATTGCTTTGGATATTATAGACATTTAAATAATATTCATTATTCCAATCCATCAGCACAGAATATTTTTTCATTTATTTGTGTCTTCTGGTTCTTTCATTAATGACATAGTTTTTAGTGTACAGGTCTTTTACTTCCTTGGTTAAATGTATTCCTAAGCATTTTATTCTTTTTGGTGTAACTATAAATGGGATTGTTTTCTTAATTTCTCTTTCTGATAGTTTGTTAGCATATAGAAATGTAACAGATTTCTGTGCACTGATTTTTTTATCCTGCAACTATACTGAATTCATTTATTAGTTCTAGCAGTTTTGGTGGATTCTTTAGGGTTTTCTATATACAGTATCATGTCATCTGTGAATAGTGTCAGTTTTACTTCTTTCTTTGAATTTCAATATCTTTTGTTTCTTGTTCTTGCCTAATTTCTTTGGCTAGGACTTCCAATACTATGCAATATCTCTTCTTTCATTTATAATTTTATTTATTTGACTTTTATGTCATTTTCCTTGGTGAGTCTAACTAAAGTCTTACCAATTTTGTTTATCTTTTCAAAGAACCAGCTCTTGTTTTCATTGATATTTTATATTGTCTTTTGTCTCTAAGTTATATATCTCTTCTCTTTGCCATTTCCTTCTTTCTACCAATTTGGGCCTTGTTTGTTATTTTTCTAGTTTCTGGAGGGGTTAAGTTATGTTGTTCCTTTGAGTATTTTTTGTTTCTCTAGGTAGGCATTCATTGCTATGAATTTTCCTCTTAGACCTGCTTTTCCTGCATCCGATAAGTTTGGATATGTTGTATTTCCATTTTTGTTTCTCTCAAAGTATTTTTTATTTTTCTTTTGATTTTGTCATTGACCCATAGGTTATTTAGTGGCATATGTTGTTTCATCTTTATGTATTTCTGAATTTTCCAGGTTTCTTTTACTACTTGATTTCTGCTTTTTTACCATCATAGTTGGAAAAGATACTTCATATGATTTTAATTCTTAAGTTTGTTGAGAATTACTTTGTAACCTAACATATAATCTATTCTGGTGAATATTCCATATGTACTTGAGAAAAATGTGTATTCTATTGCTTTTGAATGGAATATTCTGTGTATGTGCATGGGTGTGTTAAATTTATCTGGTCTAGCTTAGTGTCATTTAAACCTGTGAGAATCACAGTTGACTGAGACACACACACACACAAAACTCTTTTCTTAAATATATCATTACATATTTTAAGGTAATGACTAGCTGCGTGTTTGTATGTTAATAATGTTAAGCCTTAACATTTAAGCTGTCAGTTTGGTTATAACATGTGTTTCATAAAGGAGTGTGATATTTGATAGTAAAATTGTATCTGAGAGATACCACAAACTCCAACTCAGTGTCGGTGTAGTTGTTTTGTTTGTGAATTTCAGTCAGTGTTGTGTTTTATTTTCTTTTAGCATTAAAAATGGTTTGAAAAATATATTGATTCAATAATCCAAGAGATGTGAAAGAAATTCAATGAATGCTACTCACATCACTTATCAAAATATTTTTGTAAGTGTTTTGAAAATTATTTGTTCCTTAAGTATAGAAATATTGTTTGTGATGACTATTACAAATGTTTTGAAAAACCAACTATTGAAGATTCTGATTAATTAATGTTAAAGACATATTTTTGGTTGTAGTTTTTAGCAGTATCCATGTTTCTGTTATTTGAAAAGCAAAATATTTATTCTTTGTCTTTACATTTCTGTTTAATAATTTCTAGATTGTAACTGAAAAGAAATAAAAATCATGTATTTTATTATATAAATATAATAAATTCATATTAGCAGGGTTTTTTAATTTTTTTTTTTTTGCATTTCAGCACATACTAGTAATGAATGTATCTCTTGGATACACACAGCCTACACTGTAATTTTTTTGACCATGAGCTCCACAGGATTAAAGCCAATGTTTCCACTCATTTCCATCTGTATGATCTGCACACTGATGAAAGTGGGGTGTTAAAATCATACTATTGTAATACTGTTTATTTCTGACTATACGTTTGTTAACCTTTGCTTTATATACTTAAGTGATCTTATTTTGGTTGCATAAATAATTACCAATTTTATACCTAGGGTACCAGATATGCATAAGAGCTCCCCTCTGAAAGATGCTGATATTCTGGAGAGCAGCAGAGGGAGAGTATAAACATAGTGCCTGGCCTCTGAAACCTCAGGAAACATTACAGTCAGCCTTTAGATGTGTTTTTAATTAGAATACTGCCCCTTAGTTTGCAGCTACAGTGATAAGCTAATAAGACTCTGCAGAAATATTGGACTAGTGGGTATGTTGCCTCTGAGAGTGGTAGCTGTTTTAGAATTTTTTTCCCGTTGTTTACAGACCTATAGAATTCATGACTGTAAGCCTCACTGGTCACCAGGGTCAGACAATGTAGAGGTGTTTTCTGGCAGTAGCCACAAAAAATTAGGGCACCATAGAAGGTTCTTTTTCATTTGATACTGGTGGGTTGAAGTGACACACAGAGAGTGGAGAGATAGTGTCCTTTAGTGTATATTTCCTGAGAAACCCTCTGTAAGCCTCTATAAGTGTTTCAAACCAGAAGCCTGCCCCAAAGGTGAAAGCTCCTGGGCAAGCAAATAGTCGTTTTCCACAAGTAGACTGAGGGTATATTTCAGTTGGCTGTGTTGTGCCCTGGGAGTGGTAGTTTGATAAAAAGTATCTCTCTGATTCTCATAGTCCTATAAGACCCAGGAAAGCAAGCCCTCCTAGCTTCCATAGCCAAGTGATCTTGGGCATTCCCTGGGTGGAAGCTGTAAAAACTGGGGTATCTGATATGTGTACAAACTCCCCTCTGGAAGATATTGGATCTCTGGAACATGGTAGAGAAAGAGTGCGAAGATGGTGTCTACTGCCTGGAGTGAGGTAGAAGGGGTGTTTAAAGATGGTACTCACCCAAAAAAGGAAAAGGAAAAAAGAAAAGAATAAAAGAAAACAACAAAGAGAAGAATAAAAGGAAAGAGAATAAAAAGAAAGAAACATAAAAAGAAAAAAATGATGGTATTCCTGCAAAGCAGAGGGAGAGTGCAGAAGATGGCATTCACCAGCATCTGTCTCAGAGGGTATCCCTGCAGGTCCCTGCCCTTTAGACCAATACTTTAAAATTAGGAAATGAGTCTTTTTCACATACATCCTGGGCACTTTTCAAACAGTTCCTTTTACACTGGGCTCCAGGTGGGTGAATCTGTACATAGGCTTTTTAAGAGATGTTACACAGTTCACCATAGCCCTGTGGGTCTTGTGGATATGAGCCTCACTGGTTATTAAAGTCAAATGTTTTAGGAGTTCATCTCTCATGTGCCAGTCTTGAAAACTGAGGTGCTTGATGTGGGGTATAAACCCTTCATTTCTCAGGGAGAATCTCCCTTCTATTTTCCGTTGTCATGTCAGGAGAGGAGTTTATGTTTATATTGTGTCTCAACCTTTCCTACTCACTTTGATATGATTTCTTTCTCATTTCCCCAGTGTTAAAGGGTTGCTTTGCTTGCTTTTAGTTTTTTTACCCCAGAAGAAATTGTTCCATATGTAGCTATAGATTTAGTGTATAGATTTAGATTTAGTGGGAGAAGATGAATTTAGGAGATTTCCTATGTCAACATCTTTAACCAGAACTCCATGGATTTCTTTAATGAAAAAAAATTTGAAGAGCCTTGGCCAGGTAGTCTATTTGGTTGGAGAGTTATCCCACACATCAAAAAGTTGTGGTTTGATTCTTGGTCACGGCACATACCTAGGTTTTGGGTTCGATTCCCAGTCTCTCTCCCTCTTACCCCCTTTCCTCTCTCTCTAAAATCAATAAACATACATTCAAGGGAGGATTAGAGAATTTCAGAGATCATAGAGATTCAGAGTGCATAAGGATCAGCTCCACTAAAACCTGTGTACACAAATACACATGCACACACAGCTCTTCTTGAGTTCCTACCGTATATAAAACCCTATGTTTCCTTCTGTGGGCAATTTATAGATAAAAGCATATAGGATCTTCTGTGTCCTCAAATAGCTTATAACATAGCCCATGATAAAGAACTGGATATGAATAATTATAAATATGATGGAGGTAAAAATTAGATACTATGGAAATAAAATAAGAAGAAATAAATTTCCAGTGAGGTCTTTTAAGATGCCTCTATGGTTGAGGTGTGATTTTAGGATGACTTGTGCAGGGCAATCTAAGCAGAGAGCTTAGCTAAAAATATAAAATTCTGTAAAAAGTTTAGGTTATTTTTGGGAAATGTTGAGGGGAATAATATTGCTAAGTTTATAAGGAGGTTAAGTTGGTAAAATATTTTGAGGGGAAGATTTATGCATTAAAGGTCCAAATTTTTAAATTTATTACTGTTAAGTCCTTGCATGCTTGTAGACCTGGGAGTGGTTTTGTTAGGTCTATGAAACTGGCATCGGCTGAAAGATGGGATAGAGAAGATTGAGGTAGAAATCAGTGAACTTATTTGGTAATTGTTTTTCTAGTTTGGGCAAGAAATGATGACAACTGAAAGAGATTACTAGAGTTTCAAGCTCTTGTGGCTTGGGAGGGTGAAAGACCATTAATTGAAAAGAAGAAGCATAGGAGGAGGTATTGGTTTCAGGACAAGGAAAGGAGAGCTTACAAAGCTTCACATTCAGCAAGAAATAAAGATTCAAGATTCAAGCTCTGTTAAGGTTAGGGTCAGAGTGATACATTTGTGGCTTATCCATACAGAGTGAGCTCTTGTAGTTGCAGAATTAGATGTGATTTCCCAGTAAGAGTGGGCTCAATGAGAAGTGGAGTGTGCCAGGTCTAGAACTTTAGCAAGTATCTGCTGAAAAGGTTGGCAGGGAGGAACTTCTAGTATAAGAGATATTACTCTTGGTGGTGGCAGCAACAGCAGCAGCAACAGAATGTAATTTTAGAGTAACCAAGAGGGGAGAAATTTAAGACAAAGGAGCAGTCAATAATGAAAAAAAATGTAGTGAACAGGGAAAGTGGGGTAAAACTTGAGAAAAGAACATTAGAATTGACATTTTGGAAGTTACAGATGACCTTTTAAAGGGTAGTTTTAGTACGGTGGTAAGTTTACAGCTGGATTCCCAGTCTACGAATAGAAAATGGGATGAACAGAGAGGCAGTAGTGTAAGCATGTTGTTAGGGTTATTCTCCCTATCTTCTTTAGTCTTCACAACAATCTTAGGAGACATTTAGAAGAATCCCTGTTTTTTAGAGGAAGAAAATGAATCTTACAGATAACACTTACTAACATTTGTTGAACATTCGTTCTGTGCCAGGTGCTGCGCTCAGCATTTTACATAGTTTATAGCATTTGGAACCCATATCATTCTTTGAAATAGATACTATTAGTATCCCTTTACAGATAAGAAACTGAGATTTAGAGTTCAGGTATTTTGTTTAAGCTTTCTTCATTTATAAATGTTTCAGATAGTATTCAAACCCAGTTTTATCTGCCAGAGCCTAATCTAAGATAATTTATCCAAGGTAGACTTATAGTCTGACTTGACTAAGGTCTTCATGTGCAAATTTAGCATGGCATTTTTTCAGAGCAACCAACATGTATTAGGTTCGAAACTACAACTCCATGGGATAGGGTCGTGTTTCCAAGGGAGTACACAGACTAATAGAATAGAATTTTAGGGCCTAGAGTTAGGCTTTTGAAGATCAGCAGCTTATTTTGGGACAAAATTCAAGAAAGACCTTTGTATGTTTAAGCTTTACCCAGGAGATTAATAGCCCTGACATTGGATCTACACTGTTTGAGTATAAATCCCAGCTCCAACTCTTCTTAGCTGAATGAACTTGGATTATTTATTGAACCTCTCTATACTTCAGTTTCCTCAATCTGTTAAATGGAAATAGTAATAGCACCTACATCATAGGACTGTTGTGAGAATTAAATGATTCAGATATAAAATTACTTAGAACAGTACCTGGTACACATCAAATGCAAATTAAGTGTTATGGATGTTTTGCGGATCAATGACGTTTTGCTTTCCAGTTGCTTAAAATGCTTGAGTCATACCACTTTACTTCTTGTCTTCTTCTCAGAAGAGAGATAAATGGATTTTTTCAACTCTAATTTCATTTGTACATTCATTAATTTATTCAAGAAGCTCCCATTGATTACCAATTCTCTACCAGCCACTGTATTAGGCACTGCAAGTATAAGAGTGAAATGACAAGTATGGTCTCCTATGGAGCTCACAAGTTTGATGGAAAAGACAGGCAGATAACTAAAGAATTACAATACAGTAGGGACAGTGTTGTGATAGGGGAAGCAAGGGGTTCTGTGGAAGCATACAAGATGGGCACCAAGCTCGGGTTTGTGTAATGAGGAAAGACTTCCCTGTAGAGATAACATCCAAACTAAGATCTGACCTCCAGGTTTCCCTTAGTGGCAAAAAAGGTTGTTGCCAGCTGAAATTATTTGATCCTCAGGGACTGAATCCATAACGTTATTTTTTTTTCCTTCACTGAGTTTTCCTTATAGTTGCTAAGTCTAGAGAAGTTCTGTTTATTTATTTATAATTTTTTATTGCTGTACAATTACAGTTGTCCCCATTTTTCTCCCATTACTCTCCCCTACCCTACCCACCCCCACCATCCACATTCAGTTCTGTATATTTAAAAGAGAATTCAGAAACTTCCAATGGCCTCACAGTCAGCTCTACCTTGACCTTACTCTTCATTAGGGGATGTTAGGGAAATTTCTTGGAAAGGATCCTAAAGCCAGAGATATAGTCTCATGACACAAAATCAGACTGGGCGGTTAGTCAAGACTTATGTGCCATGACCTTGTCCTGAGGGAAGCACCATCTGTAATGGGCAATAGAACCTAAACTTACTCACAGTGATTAAAGATTCCTTTCATGTTTTGTTGGCAAAAATCAAATCAGCAAATTATATCTTGTCTAGCCTGAATATTGTGGCTTGAATGGGAAACTATGTTTTCCTTGTCTAGTTTATGACACTTAAAATTCTTACCATCAGCCATAAGTGGCCTTGGAGTAGTGGGGTAAGATGAGGATTTGAATCTTAGATGAGGTTCTTATTATCAGACCTCGGACAAGTCACTGATTTTCTCAGATTTGATTTCCTTGTCATTAATTGAGAATAATAATATACTTTATGTCATAGTACTGTTGTACAAATAAAAATAAATAACTGTGTGCCTAAAACTCATTGGTACTCAATAAATGACAGCTTAATTTCTACTTGCTTTCCTTTGGGTCATTGATGATCATGTTACTTTAAAAGCATCATGCATGTAATACACCTTAGGTCATAGTGGTGCTCAATTAATACTTGTTCTTTCCTGACTAACCTTGATTTAATTTATCTGATTTTATGACAAACAGAAGAAGGTTGTAACATAAGGCAGAATAGGTACAAGTCTTGTCCACTCTGACCCTTCCCTTCTATTTTAACCCTATTAGATGTTGCCTGGAAATTTTTAAGCATTCACTACAGATTTTTTGAAACTTTGACCGGATGACTGAATAAATAAATGAATGAGTTGGGGACTGACAAGTAAGCTATCATGAGAATGAGAGATGGCTGGAGCATGAAGTAGTGACTAGTAATGGCATGACGGTCTTTAAGGAGAGTCATCAAATCATTGGGAGCAGCAAGTGCAGAGGAAGAAGTACAACATACAAAGTTGAATATCATGTGCTTCACTATTTTGTCCTGAGATTGGCCAAACTGATAAGGAGGAGCTTAAAATGATCCATTGTGATTCCCAAGTGGGCCCCAACTAATCAAACTTACTGGCTTGGGACCATGTTTTAAATTTTTCTTTCAATATTATAGAAACTGACTTAAAAAAAGAACTTTTGAAAAATATGCAATGGAAACCCTCTTACACTGCTGATGGGGATGTGAATTGGTACAATCACAATGGAAGACAATTGGCATTATTTGGTAAAGCTGGAGATGTGCACATGCCCTACAATCCAGAAATTCCATGCCTAAGTGATCACCCTAAAGAAACTCCTGAACATGAATGTTAAGAATCATCCTCACAGGAGCACTATTTGTAATAGCAAAAAGGTAGAAACAACCTTAATGTCCATAAATAGAGAAAAGATTATAAACTTGTGGTATATGATACAATGGAGTTTATACAGAAGCACAAATGATTCAGTTAGAACTATGTACGTCAATATGGATGAATCTCAAAAATCACAATGTTGAGTGAATAAAAGAACACAGTTTATGGAAAAATACATATAGCGTGATCCTATAAAACACAAAATAAGATTATATTGTTTATGATTATATATGTATAAAAATAGTATAAAACATACCTCATATATGGAAATACCAAACACCAAATTTATAATAGTGTTTACTTCTGAGGAAGGAGGGATGGAATAGAAACTGGAAGAGATGCGCTGTACAGGCTGCTTTATTTATATGTGTGAAGTTTTATTTCACAAACTGAGTGGTGGATAGGCAAGTGCTGAAATTATTTTATTTACCTCTTACAGTTCTTTTTAAGGAAACATAAATTTAAAAACTCTATACCTGGGATATTCTCTGGCAATCTAGGAACAAGCATTTCTGAGCCATGGCCTATTTTTATTTTGGTCCATGCTTTCAAAATATGAAGTAAACATGGGAGGTCCCACTGACCCTAGAATATTTTACAATGCACAGAACCAGGTGCTTCTGTGATGAGGTCTAAAACAGAAAAATACCTTTACTCTTGAGCTAGACTATTTTGAACAGCAAGGACTCCAATTGTTCTACCCATGTTTTAAAAAATGGAATTTGCATGGATCTAAATACATTTA
Source organism: Mormoops blainvillei (assembly GCA_004026545.1). Lineage (NCBI taxonomy): Eukaryota > Metazoa > Chordata > Mammalia > Chiroptera > Mormoopidae > Mormoops > Mormoops blainvillei. The sequence continues at coordinate 5,610 of PVJD01014033.1, read as the reverse complement.
TATTGCATTTAATTTGTGGTCATATAGAAATTACCCTGTATTCATTTCTGATAGTGAGTGTCAAAATAAATAATTTGCAAAATTAAATTTTTATCTAACTGGCTTCTATCAAGCCCAGCCCCTCTTTTTCCAAGATCGATTTCTGAGAAAAATGAAGCTTCTTTGGGATATTTCAATATTGTATCAGCATCCCAGTTCTTCTGAGAATTAAGTGTGTTATGGGAAAGTCCAGAGTCCCATTCCTGAGGATTTAGGGGCTCATACATCTCTATCTCAAGGTGGCTTTGCCAATGCTGAGACAATCTTAATGCATTTGGCTTGGAGTGCCAAGTGTATTAAGGACTCATTCTCCAAGGACTTGGAGGACTCATTCTCTGGTAGAATAGGAAAAAGAGGGCCCTTTTTAATTCCATAAGAAGTTCATATGAAGCACTGCAATTATGTCTGAGCTTGGCTTTTGGTCTATTGATCACTTTGGCTGAACACCTAATGTTTGAAAGCACCATTGGTAATTTATTATAATTAGCTCACAGAAGCAACTTTCCATCATTAAAAATAAGTTGCATATGAACATGGCCTAAATAAATATCTAATTGACTTCTAATTAAAATGCATATTATTATGTTATTGGAGACCTTTTCTTTTTAGTTATTTGTACAATAAGTTATTAGAAAAATTCTTATTATGTTGAGGTAGAATATGTGATTAATTACCTATTGATAATGAAAGTTGCAAATGTGATGGGGTCTTTTGCTCTTGAAAGATTTGTCTGGCCATCCTAGTTACTCTGGATTGTATTGGACATTCTGAATAGATTGTGAGCTCTATTAGAGAGGGCAGCTTCTGACCTGAAGACTGGTCTGACATCACACTCATTTTATTTTCCTACATTATAGAATATTGTCAAATGTCTGACTTGATGAGCCCAATTAACTTGGTAATTAGTTATTTCATTCTTAAATAAAACTAAATATATCGAGGTTTTGACATTTTGGAATATAGGTTTTTGTGAAATGAAAATAATTATTTTCTTTTAGTACTGATGGCTTTGATTGTAGGTGTGTAAATAGATAAGGAAGTTCGTAATTTTATTTCTGATGTTACTGGCACCCCAATATTCACTTTTCTGCAAGGGAATCATTGTGGAAGCCAGTAGATTTGTAATATATACTTTTTGAAATAATTTTCTAGAAGGATATAGAGAATAGGAAGAGACCTCGAAATCTTCAGAAAGTTTTTTTGATGAATCTCAACCCTGCAGAAGGTAAGTTCTTTGAGATTATAGATTTTTCTTTATTTGGCACTGTATCTCCTGTCCCTAGCAGAATTCATGTAAGAAGTTGCTAAATAAATATTTGTTGAAGGAAGAAGTGAAGGAAGGAGGGAGAAGAGGGAGGAAGGAAACCAGAAAGTAGACTTAGCTGAATGGTTTGGGGCACAATGAATCCAGCATTCTTATTTCCAAACTTGTGGGATGTAACTAATTGCATATAGCCCTGGGGTGAACACTATTATCATCCTTATATGCTGGGTTTCAAAACCCACTAAGACCGTAGAGGGCCAGTAGGGGAGGGAAATAATCCAGAAGAGAGTATGGCCAGGCTATGGAACTAAATCAGTCTAGCAATAGTTTCTAAAGGACCAAGTTAGCAATTAATGTCATAGTGTTTATAACAGTGTAGCAAGTTCAGGCCTAGCTTTCGCAGATCTCCAAGGGTAAGGGTGGTCCGATGTGATTAGATGACATGTGGATGCTCATTAACAGAAGTTACCAAGCAATGGTTAGCTCTATATGAAGAAATATGGCAGCACTGTAGTTCTGCAAGGTCCATTTGATTGAAAGCAAAGAATGAGAATTCTGTCCCATTAGTAAGGGGTATCACAGAGTCAGAGTCTCAGACTTGCTCTTGAGCCACCAGAGAAGTGGAACTGCAATCTGAAAACAGAGGCAGAATTCCATTTATACATACCAGCTAAACCTTGCAGGAAGCAGGAAGGAAGTTAAGGCTCATGGAGTATGTGCTAACAATGAGCTGGTATCAGGTTTAGGACAGATAAAATAATTCAAAATCTTCTCTACTGGCAGTGAGGCACAGGGGCTCGATGGTCTTAAAGTCTGCAGTTTTAAAGGTCTTCAGCCTGTATAGCAGGGAAGCATAGAGAAAGCCAAGGCTGAGGGGTCTTGTAGGTAAAAAATCAGTTTAAAAAGTAGTGTTTGAATCCTGATGAAATGTTTCAACATGAGAATTCATTTAAAAAAGGAGAAGAATAAATAATAATAACAATAACAATCATAACAATAATAGCAACAACACAACAACAATATTAATAGCAACATCTGCTTCCTAATCAGGTTTCAGGTCTATACTAGGCACTTCACATATATTATCTAATCAATTCTTGCAAGAATCCTATAAAGTATATCCCAAATTATCCTCATTTTAGCAGGTCAGAGAGATTAAGCAACATGCCCAAATTCATATAGCTAAGGAATGGTGGGACTGGGATTTGAATCCAGACATTCTGATTTGCTAAACCCACATTTGCTGTTAATACATATAGTACACATATAATGTATTATAATATATAAAATACTGAATAAATATTATTAAACAGACTTTATTATCAATTTTACTTACATGAGAACAAAAAGAAATGGATTTTAAGTGGTGTTTCAACAAACATGCATTGTGTACCTACTATGTGCCAGGAATTGTGTCACGTGTTGCAGATATGGCAATGAGCAAAACATGTCCTCACAGAACTTAGAGCCTAGTGTGTGGACCTGGAGGTAGTTATGGGCTGCTCTTAACCAACCAGGATTTAAAGAAGTCAGTTTTCAGGTTGGATTGTTCATCCCTTAGATCCTTTGTGAAATTTCATGGAATGAAACTTTTCTCTGCAAGAGTAAGATAGTGTTTTTAAGTTTATGAATTCTAGGACTAGACAGAGTTGAAAGCTTTATCTGTTAGGGTCTTGCCAAGAAAAAAGAAACTACTCTGGATGTTTCAGCTAAGGGGAATTTAATATAGGGGGTAGGATAAATGAATAGTAGACTTGTTAAGAAATCAAGCAAGGGACGGTGAGGCCACCATGAGATTAGTAACAACAGGAAGTTCTTTCTGTTTTGGGGGGCAGATGGACAATGGGAGTAGGAGATATTATAAAAACCTTAAAGCCAGGCTACTTGGTTGAAGCTAAAATCCAGGAAAGGGTTTCCCAGAAAGATCTGAGGCTATGGAGAAAGAGTTGTCCACATGTAGGTGGAGGAGACACAAAGTTTTCCAAAGAAGCTGGAAACAGGGAAAAGGGAGAGTGGAAGGGAGAGAAGGAGATATGAAGAGAGAGGGAGGGAGAGAGAGAGGGAGGGAAGGAGGTAAAGAGAGAGAGAGAGAGGGACAGAAGAGACAGACACACACTAGTTTTTCTCCCATTGATAAAACCTATTCAAAAGCTAGAGGACAAGTGAACCTGGGAATGTAGTTGCCTGTGATGAAAAGGGGAATGGAAGGAGAGGAGCACATTTAAAGCAGTTGAGAGCTACTTAGTAGCCAAGCTCCATCATTTGTTAACTGTAATTATGGGTCAATATCCCCATGCCTTAATTTTTTCACATTTAAAGTTGAGATTTTGAAATAGTGCCTTCCCATAGAGCATTTGTGAGAATTAAATAAGTTGATACATGTGAAGTCTTTGAAATAGTGTTTGGTAAATAGTAAGATAGCTAAAACTTACTATCATATGATATAATCACTAATAAGATCTACTGTTCTATTTTTATCAAATAAAATATTACCAGCTCATTATATTTAATAAAGGCCTCATAGTTATGGGAGCTCATGGTTCAAGTGACTCAGGAAGTGCTAACTTCAAATGAGTGAATCTGATTATTCTGATCCCTCCATAAAAACCATTCTTATAAACTTAAGCAGTGTTCAGGCAAGAATTTAGGGAAGCTTGTGAATCACTTGATCATATCCAACCTCCACCAGCATAATCAGCATGCACTCACCTGCTGAGTTGAGTTAGAATGGCTCTATCAGATTGAAAATAAGAAACATAAGAAAAAGTTATTTTGAATTTACCCCATAAACAAGTGTCCCATACCCTTTAGCTAGATATTAAATTTATACATTAGTTCTTTTTATCTTTTTAACATTTTAAATATATACATTAGTTCTTAATCCTCCTTTTAAATTCCATCATATAAATTCTGGAATCAGAAATGAAACCTGGTGGTAAAAGGGTGAATGTAAATAAGGTAGAGATAGGACAAAAACAATAATTCATAGAAATGAAGGCAGTTATTCGATTAATGTGTCCATCTTTATAAAAATAGAGAAACATATCAGGGGTATATAATAACAAGAAGAAAGAAAGAAAGCTCCAGGCAGCAGAGTAGTGTTTAATTCTTTAATGCTGTGAGAGACCTGGTGCTTCTGTTGAGATAAAAAGTGTTCTATGGTCAAATAACTTTGTGCAATGCTGTATAGTATAGTCTTATTTTGGAAATTCACAATGTGCATTGATTGTCATACTTAGAGCTCTGAACGATATACAGTAAAGAAACTTTTTTTTCTACTCAGAGTTTCTCAAATGAAGTACAGAAGTTTTCCCCTTCTTATCAACATTCCTATAATATTATTATTTTGTTGAACATACATTATGAAAATTTAGTAGAATTTTTAAAAAGGCTGACATTCCTATCAAAAACATCAAGCTCTTCTCTGGAATACTCCACTTAATAGCTATATCCTAGCCCTCATTTTACCCATTTTCAAAAAGGAATCCTACAACATGACCTCAGGTCTAAGAAAAATATTTGTTTTTCACACTCCAAAGTATGAAATAGATAAGTCTTATGATCCATTTAACATGGCATTTGTTTTTTCTGAGAAAAGTTATAATTAAATATATAGTTTATCTTATAATTTATGGCATAGTAGAGACAAAGAAATATGGTAATACTTCTCTACTGACTTCTCAAAGTTATTGTGAATATCAAATGAGTCAATGAATAAGAAAGCAGCATGTTCAAATTTTGTCTGGCTTAAGTGGCAGGGACAAGTACTAGGCTGACTATGCTTTTTATCATAATTTCCTCAGGTAGACAAAACATACCAAATCTAGGTATCATATTCAATTTATCTCCATTTTCATTTGGTTGCTCAACTTGATTTAAATGATAGTTTTGTTTTACATACATAGTCACAGCCTCAATTACAAAAACAAAAATAAAACAAATTTTAATGTTTAATAATAATTTCTGGCAAAAAAGTAATTTCAGAATTTGTTATAACTTTATTTGCTATTGAGAGGAATTTGGAATGAAGGGGGTGCTTCTTGGAACCCATTAGGGGAATCAATTCCTCAACAAGTATTTACCGAACTTACGTTCCCACATCTGCATTAAGAACTGTTAAAAATACAGTTGGTAGGCACTAAGTGGATGTTTACAAATGACTTTTGGTCTGGCTCTGTGATAGGTGCTGACTGTAATATGGATGAATAAAGACAGATCACTTCCTTGGAGTAGCTCACAGACTAATGAAGAATGAAGACTGGAAACTGGGTAAGTGCCATGATATAAGCATTTACAAAGATTGGTTG